>JAKUCV010002197.1:0-16897 GCA_028386065.3 Turnera subulata | reverse complement strand
TTGAGTGTTTTACCTTGTACAAATGGGTCCTAACTTCTCTTGCTCTTCTTTGCACTTCAACTCTTGATCATATCTTCACTTGAATTCTTGATCACTTTGGTTGAGTACTTGTTTGCTTGATTTCTTTTTGCTTCATCTTGGTTATGATCTTGCTTTGTCATTTATCAAAACCTGTAATGAATGAACCATGAAGACATAGGTTCTAACATCTAGAATTTATAATTTTATTTAATGTATGAGAAATGCAAATTATATGCCTATTTGCTTAGAAAATACAACGATTTGAGCAATATAAAAAAATTTAAAATTGATTTTTAGGCTTATTAGATTTAAATAGGTAACCCTGGTCAAACCGAACCCGACACGATAATAAACGGGTTGGACACGACACGACACGATTATTAAATAGGTTAGGTCGGGTTGAGAATTAGAACCCGTTTACCTGTTCATCCCGACATGAACCCGACATGATAACACGAATTGCCAGGTCTATCCGTATGTTACCAACCCGATTACTTGACCGAACCGCCACAAAAACCAGATGGGTGAGGGAAAACCCGGCCCAAAAACCCACCCCGCCAACTAGTTTGATTTTTTTAAAAAAATACCTCCTATAATTTGTAATGAGAATAATAATAATAATAACTGCAACAAATAGTAATGAAAATGAAAGTAATAATAATAATTAAAAAATAACAATATTAATTATAATAATAATAATAGTAATAATGATAATACTACTACTAATAATAATGATATTTATAATAATGATAAAAATAATAATATTATTAATCGTAAAAATAATCATAAAAATTAACTTAAAAATTAAAATAAATAATGAGAGATCACAACTTCTCTTAATCTTCTTTTAATAGTTTCCTATGAATATTTTCCTTTAAAAATATAAAAACAAGAAAAAGAAAATACATTAACAAATTGAGACCCACCCCAAAGTCACCGACCACCGCCACCGCCACCACTCTACTGGGTTCAAACCACACAATTGAAAAAAAAAAATAAGAAACTCCCAATCGCTGACCAACTCAACCCTCCACCTTCTTCTTCTTCGCAGCGAGCCAACCATTACCAGTGAACGGCGAAGCCACTAGCACCGCTACTGTGATAACCCATGTAATTCAGGCCCGAAATATTTACTTGATGGTGTGGAATGTTGAGGACAGGAGCTAGTATCATTGACTAGAAGTTGGCATGGGCTGGCCAACATTTGGTCACTGTTGGCTAGCAATTGGCGCGCCCGAGAGCCCGTTGGTGCGCTTGGTGGGTAATCGAGTTTAGGCGGTGATTAGTGAGGGTTAAGCAACCTAAGGGGGGGATTAACTAATGGCTAAGCAGGATCAAACTCAAGGCAAGTGGCCTGGGTGTGCTGGCACGAAATAAGCAGGAGGTGGGGAGCAGCTTGGCTAGGTGGCATACCTTGGTGCAAAGGCAGCAAGTGGCTGCTTAATCACCTGCTTGCCTCTACCCTTATCAGACCAAGCAAGCAGCTCAACCCTTCATTCTGCCAATTTCGTGCAAACAATAAGGGAAGGAGTGCTTGACTGAAATCTTTGGTTCTTGTAGCTAAGGAAGAAAAAGGAGAGCAAAGGTTGGTAATTCTAACACACTAGGTGCCAATTGGCTGGTCAAGTATGTTGTTAGCCTAGGCAGAGCAGAACCTTGGTTTTGTTGGTGGTCTGATGTTATGTTGTTTAATGCTTGAATCGTGAGAAGGGTCACTGGTTGCTTGAGGGTGTTAATTGATTGAATTGGGGCGCAATTGGCACCACAGGTGACCAATAGGCTCTGTTGGCGCATCAATAATTCTGTGGGTGGCCAACTAGTAAGCCAATAGGCGCACCAATGCTTAGGCTATTGTTTGTGAATGCTTTAACTTAATGAGTTGCTGCTTAGATGCTGTTGTGCTCACTCCTAACGTGATTTTGAGTGTGGGAAGGTGCTAAAATAGAAGGTGCACCCAAAGAAGGAGAAGGGCCTAGTGAGGCCTGATTTAGGGTAAGTGTGGGGTTACATACTTGTGATTTTTAGTGACGTTAAATAGGCTGGGCAGGTGGCCCATATGCTTGGTTGTTATTGCACCCATGGTGCAATAAGAAGATGCTGAAAGTCTTGGCTAAGATAAGATGATGTGCCCATAATGGGCTAAGCACGTGCATACTCATTCATTGCATACATTGCATTTACACTGATGCTATAATATAAGTAACGCAGCTATATATATATGTATCGCTGGACCTTGCGATGGCGGTAACCGCTTGGTCGTTATGATAGCCTTGCTGTTGGATGAACTATTTGTTGAGACTTATTGGCAATATGGATGTTTTCTTGTGTGAGCCACATACTTGCTGAGCCGTGGACTCACCCCTTCCACTGTTTTGGTTTTCAGGGAAATCACGAGACAAGTGAGTTAGAGTGGGGAGACACTAGCTGACAGGCTGTTAGATGATGGGTATATGACCAGGCTTAGCCTAGGACCTCTTAATGTATTTATATGTTGTTAATAGGTCTTGAATAAGGCAACTAGAGCCCTTTTTGTTGAAGCTTGAGTTTTGTAACGGCTTGTGTGGCTATACGTGTTTGCGTACTCTATATATCAATTTGACGTTTTCGTGCTGCGCAATGCTAGTGGTATGTCTGCCGGGCTAACTTCTGCCCATGAACCGGTGAGGCCTGCAGCTGCCCTGTGGCATGCCTATTGGTGCGCATGGCACCTGGCCGGTCGCGCTTTGGCGGGGCGTGATAGTTATGGTAGCGGAGCGTGGTTACAAAACTCTTGCTTGGGGCTTAGAGTTAGATGTTGTTAAAGGCTGTTACCCATTAACTAGAGATTGTGGGTTGGTGAGTGCTAACGTGCATGTGTTGCTTGTTGGTTGTGTATTTGTGCAGGGAAGCAATCTAAAAGGAAATTAGGAAATGAGGTCTATGATGAGGGTGAGGGACATGATGCCCAGTCTGTTGGGGTGGTACAAGGAAGGAGTGAGCAATTCTTCGTTGAGGTAGAAGAGCCTATTGAAGAACAAACTGATGCATCCCAACCGCAAAATGTGTCGCTGGAGATTCTGATGGCGGCATTACATGGTGTGAATAGAGCTGTTGAAACCTTGGCTGAGGTCGTGGCTGATAATCAAAAAGGTGAAGTGAGGGTACAACAAAATCGTGGGGCAAAAGCACCTTTAGTCATATTTGTGAAGCTTGACCCACCAATATTCTCTGGAACTGAGGAGGAGGATCCGCAACGGTTCTTAGACAAAATTTGGAAATGTTGTGAGGCGATGGAATGCACTGATCATAGAGCTGTGGGACTTGCTGCTTTTCGGTTGAAGGATGAAGCCAGTGATTGGTATGATTCCAAAAAGAGGGAGAAGGCGCCCAATACTCCAACATGGACTTGGCTTGAATTCTGTGATATGTTCCTTGATCGATTTCTGCCTGAGAGTGTTAGGGATGCGAGAACATATGAGTTTGAGACCCTGAAACAAGGGAATATGACAGTGAGCGAATATGACTCCAAGTTTACAAGACTGTCTAAGTATGCGACGCACATGGTTCCAAATGAGCAAAGGAAGATCAAAAGATTTATTCATGGCCTGAGGACTTCCTTATATAACTCCCTTGTTGCTCAGAATTTTGATTCGTATGCTGTTGTAGTGGACAAGGCGAGGGAGTTGGAGATGAGGGCTCGGGAAACTAAGGAAGAACTTGTTGGTAATAAACGGGCGAAACAGGAAAGCTCACTAAACCAATCGACCTCCTTTGCTGGTGCTGGACAGGCACGGGGGCGAGGAAGAATGGGATTATGGGGCAATATTTCGAGAGCCCAGTTTAGGGGTACCTCTGGCTATAGTGCCTCTAGTTCTGGTGCTAGCGTAGCTACAAGACCAAGGTTGAACTATTACAGCGGTGCACAAAGTGTTCAAACAAGGCCCAGTGGCACGTGCTACTTGTGTGGTCAGCAGGGGCATATCTCTCGAGATTGTCCCACTGGGCAAACGATATGTTTCTCATGTGGACAGATGGGGCACATTGCTCGATATTGTGCTGGTGGCTAGCAGCCCATGGCATCATCCAGTGTGGCTTCTCCTCCCTTCAAGCCTCAACGGACCGAGAGCCAAACATCGTCTCGAGGCAGAGGGAATGCGGGGGCGTGGTTCAATGAGTAGGGGAACCAGTAGCCCTCAGCCGACCCAAGGGCAAGCTCGGGTGTTCTATCTGACTCAAGAGGACGCTAAAGCTTCTAGCACGGTTGTAACAAGTATGCTAAAAGTTTCTTCATGCCCTGCATTATGCTTGATTGACACAGGGTGCACGCACTCCTTTGTGAACTCTCATTTTGCTAAGTATTTTGTGGAAGTGCCTTCTAAGTTGAGCAGTCCGTTCACCGTGCACATGCCCTTAGATGAGCGTGTTCTTGTGGAGGATGTATATCGAGGCTGTAACATTTGTGTTGGGGAATATCATATGCCGGCAGATTTGTTGCTTCTACCTATGGCAGAATTTGATGTGCTATTGGGCATAGACTGGTTGTCTTGTTACGGTGCTCGGGTTGATTGTGCTAACAAGAGGGTCACCTTCCAACCAAGTGGGGAAAAAGAGTTCGTGTTTCAGGGGAAATTTGTTCTTCCACAACCACAAATTGTCTCTGCTGCTAGAGCTGTTCGGGCAGTACGAAATGCAGAATCCTTATATTTGGCTTTTATTCAAAGTGTGGGTGAGCAAATACTTACAGCTGAACAAGTTCCTATTGTGAATGAATGTCTTGATGCGTTTCTTATTGATTTTCCTGGACTGCCTCCTGATCGTGACATCGAGTTTGGTATTGAACTCATACTCGGGGCAGAACCTATATCCATCACTCCTTATCGGATGGTACCTACAGAATTACGGGAATTGAAAACTCAATTGCAAGATTTATTGGAGAAGGGATTTATTAGGCCGAGTGCATCTCCATGGGGAGCACCGGTGTTATTTTTCAAGAAGAAAGATGGTTCTATGAGGTTGTGCATCGATTATCGTCAATTGAATAAACTGACGGTACGGAACAAGTACCCTTTGCCCCGCATAGACAACCTGTTTGATCAGCTACAAGGTGCAAAATATTTCTCAAAGATTGACTTGAGGTCGGGGTATCATCAGCTGAAAATCAAGGCAGAAGATGTACCGAAGACTGCATTCAGAACCCGCTATGGGCATTACGAGTTTTTGGTCATGTCGTTTGGACTTACTAATGCCCCAGCAACGTTCATGGATATGATGAATCGAGTGTTTAAGAAGTATCTTGATAAGTTTGTCATTGTGTTCAATGATGATGTACTGGTATACTCTAAGTCCAAGAAGGAGCATGAGAAGCACCTACGGGTTATATTACAGATCCTGCAGGAGAAGAAATTATATGCAAAATTTTCTAAGTGCGAGTTCTGGCTTGAGAAGGTGTCATTCCTTGGCCATGTGATATCTGAAAGGGGATTAGAAGTAGACCCGCCGAAGGTCGAGGCTGTTGTTAATTGGCCAAGACCAACCAATGCGACGGAGGTACGAAGCTTCTTGGGGTTGGATGGCTATTATCGACAGTTTGTGGAGGGTTTCTCATGCATTGCTGCACCCTTAACCAAGCTGACACAGAAGAAAGCACAATTTCAGTGGACTGAGAATTGTGAAGCAAGTTTTCGGGAGCTGAAGCATAAACTCACCACTGCACCTATTTTAGCATTGCCTACGGAGAATGGATCGTTTACCACATATTGTGATGCATCAAGAGTCGGGTTGGGTTGTGTTTTAATGCAAGAGGGCAAGGTGATAGCCTATGCATCTCGAAAGTTGAAGAAGAATGAAGAAAACTACCCTGTACATGATCTTGAAATGGCTGCGGTGGTCTTTGCTTTGAAAATTTGGCGGCATTACTTATATGGAGAGCTATATGAAATATATACAGATCATAAGAGTTTGAAGTATATCCTTGAGCAGCGGGATCTAAACTTAAGGCAGCAAAGATGGGTTGAATTACTGAAGGATTATGATTGTGTCATTAAATATCAGCCCGGGAAGGCCAATGTAGTTGCTGATGCTTTGAGCCGAAAATCAATTGGAAGCCTGGCGCACCTCACTCTGAACAGAAGGCCTGCTGTGAGGGCGTGGCATACATTGCTAGACGAGGGACTAGATTGTGTTGTTGCCGAAGGAGGTGTACTAATGGCTCACTACCAAGTGCGGCCTACTCTGAATGAAGAAATTACTAAAGCACAAGATGGTGACCCGGAAACAAAAACATGGAAGGAGAAGGCTGGTCGAGGAGAATTGCTGGGATTTGCTGTTTCTGATGATGGAATATTGAGATTTGGCTCGAGAATGTATGTTCCTAAAGTTGGAGATCTCTGTAGTAGACTTATGGGTGAGGCACATCAAACTTGGTACACTATACACCCGGGGTCTACCAAAATGTACCATGATCTTAAACAACACTACTGGTGGAATAACATGAATCGAGATGTGGCAGACTATGTGGCTAAATGCCTCACCTGCCAACAAGTAAAGGGGGATCATCGGAAAATACCGAGGCTGCTTCAACCACTGTCTATTCCAGAGTGGAAATGGGAGAAGATAGCCATGGATTTTGTAAGTGGGCTACCCCGAACAGCCGGTGGATTTGATGCTATTTGGGTTATTGTGGACAGGTTGATCAAGTCCGCACACTTTCTTCCGGTAAAGACTACGTACAATTTTACAAAGCTAGCACAAGTTTTTGTTGATGAAATCGTAAGGTTACACGGTGTGCCAGTATCTATTGTTTCTGATCGAGGCCCGCAGTTTACATCAAAATTCTGGCATAGCTTCCAGGGGGCCATGGGCACACAGCTTGATCTAAGTACAGCTTTCCACCCGCAAACCGACGGCCAGAGTGAGCGGGTGATACAGATTTTAGAAGACATGTTGCGAGCATGTGTGTTGAACTACGGAGATAGCTGAAGCAGATATCTTCCATTGGTACATTTTGCTTACAACAACAGCTACCAATCAAGTATTGGCATGGCTCCATATGAGGCCCTATATGGGCAAAGGTGTCGAACTCTAGTTTGTTGGAACGAGGTGGGAGTAAGGAAGCTACTTGGCCCTGAAATCATCGAACTCACAGCTGAAAAAGTGAAAATTGCTCGTGAGAATTTAGCTGCCGCTCAGAGCATACAGAAATCATATGCGGACAATAGGAGGCGGGACTTGGAATTTTTAGTGGGTGATATGGTGTTCCTAAAAGTTTCCCCTACGAAGAGGGTTATGCGGTTTGGAAAGAAAGGGAAACTAGGACCTCGATACCTAGGCCCATTTGAAGTGCTGGAAAGAATTGGTTCGGTGGCTTATCGGCTCGCGTTACCACCCAATCTTTCAGGATTTCACCCAGTTTTCCATGTATCCATGTTGCGGAAATATGTACCAGACCCGTCACATGTGTTGGCGCCGCAAGAAGTTGATATGGGGGATGAATTGACCTACGAAGTGCAACCTGTTGAGATTATTGATAAGCAAGTGCGCAGGTTATGGAACAAAAATGTAGCTTGAGTTAAAGTCATTTGGGAAGACGCCTCAGGAAGGGAGGCTACGTGGGAACCGGAACAGGAGATGGTGGAAAATACTCGCACTTATTTTCTGATAAAAATTCGAGGACGAATTTTGTGTAAGGGGGAGGTGATGTGATGACCCGTGTAATTCAGGCCTGAAATATTTACTTGATGGTGTGGAATGTTGAGAACAGGAGCTAGTATCATTGACTAGCAGTTGGCATGGACTGGCAAACATTTGGTCACTGTTGGCTAGCAATTGGCGCGCCCGAGAGCCCGTTGGTGCGCTTGGTGGGGAATCAGGTTTAGGCGGTGATTAGTGAGGGTTAAGCAACCTAAGGGGGATTAACTAATGGCTAAGCAGGATCAGACTCAAGGCAAGTGGCCTGGGTGTGCTGGCACGAAATAAGCAGGAGGTGGGGAGCAGCTTGGCTAGGTGGCAGACCTTGGTGCAAAGGCAGCAAGTGGCTGCGTAGTCACCTACTTGCCTCTGCCCTTATCAGACCAAGCAAGCAGCTCAACCCTTCATTCTGCCAATTTCGTGCAAACAATAAGGGGAGGAGTGCTTGACTGAAATCTTTGGTTCTTGCAGCTAAGGAAGGAAAAGGAGAGCAAAGGTTGGTAATTCTAACACACCAAGTGCCAATTGGCTGGTCAAGTATGTTGTTAGCCTAGACAGAGCAGAACCTTGGTTTTGTTGGTAGTCTGATGTTATGTTGTTTGGGGCTTGAATCGTGAGAATGGTCACTGGTTACTTGAGGGTGTTAATTGATTGAATTGGGGTGCAATTGGCACCACAGGTGACCAATAGGCTCTGTTGGCGCATCAATAATTCTGTGGGTGGCCAACTAGTGAGCCAATAGGCGCACCAATGCTTAGGCTATTGTTTGTGAATGCTTTTACTTAATGTGTTGCTGCTTAGATGCTGTTGTGCTCACTGCTAACGTGATTTTGCCTGTGGGCAGGTGCTAAAACAGAAGGTGCACCCAAAGAAGGAGAAGGGCCTAGTGAGGCCTGATTTAGGGTAAGTGTGGGGTTACATACTTGTGATTTTTAGTGACGTTAAATAGGCTGGGCAGGTGGCCCATATGCTTGGTTGTTATTGCACCCATGGTGCAATAAGATGATGCTGAAAGCCTTGGCTAAGATAAGATAATGTGCCCATAATGGGCTAAGCACGTGCATACTCATTCATTCCATACATTGCATTTACACTGATGCTATAATATAAGTAACGCAGCTATATATATATGTATCACTGGACCTTGTGATGGCGGTAACCGCTTGGTCGTTATGATAGCCTTGCTGTTGGATGAACTATTTGTTGAGCCTTATTGGCAATCTGGATGTTTGATTGTGTGAGCCACATACTTGCTGAGCCGTGGACTCACCCCTTCCATTGTTTTGGTTTTCAGGGAAATCGCTGGACAAGTGAGTTGGAGTGGGGAGGCACTAGCTGGCAGGCTGTTAGATGATGGGTATATGACCAGGCTTAGCCTATTCTTAATGTATTTATGTGTTGTTAGTAGGTCTTGAATAAGGCAACTAGAGCCCCTTTTGTTGAAGCTTGAGTTTTGTAACGGCTTGTGTGGCAGTACGTGTTTGCGTACTCTATATATCAATTTGACGTTTTCGTGCTGCGCAATGCTAGTAGTATGTCCGCCGGGCTAACTTCTCCCCATGAACCGGTGAGGCCTGCGGGTGCCCTGTGGCATGCCTATTGGTGCGCATGGCACCTGGCCGGTCGCGCTTTGGCGGGGCGTGATAGCTACCTCGAGCTTTTCCACTTGCTACCCCTGGGATTCCGACCTCGCTAGCCGCCGCCGCCTCACCGGTCATGTCGAGCTCGACATTGTACTAACCCAACGCCGCCATCATGCCTCGCCTCTACCGTCGACGCCATCGCCCGGTCTTGCTCCTCATTGCACTGCCCGTCGATCAATCGACTTCAACCAAACCACACAATTCCAAAACCAAACCACAAAATCCCAAAATGTAGAGAAACCAGAAAAAAATTAGAAAAAAAGACATACAATCCCTTTCCCGCTTACAATCAAGATCGAAACCCAGAATTAAAACCCAGTTATCATCGGTTTCACCTCCCTCGATTTCACGACCCTGCTCCTCCACACCATCCCTCGATTTCACGGCTCTATCGCCGTCCATGATGCTCCTCACCGTCTATCACTGAAACCTATACTCTATAAAGCCTAGCCTCAAGCACTTTTTTCTTTTTTTTTTTTTTGATACAGAAAATAATGTCCTGGGTTTGTTATAGGAGGGGTAGTGGAGGCAATGGGGGAGGCGATGGGGGAGGAGGAAGGGGAAGCACGGGAGAGTGACATGGGTGTTGGTCCTTGCCGGATTTTGTTTTAGTGGTTGATCTGTATTGATTCAATAGATTGGTTTGGATTCGGAGGAGGAGGACATGGTTTTGGCCATGGTGGAAAAAGGAGGAAGGAGACGGCAATTGGGCGAGGGTTGGGAACTGATTTGTTTTGTGGGTGGGAGATTTTTAATATAGATAGAGTTAGAGAACTGATCCACTTATATTTTTAATTGGAATTCTAAAAAAATGAAATGTTTCATTCTTAAAGGAAATTTATTAAAACTAAGATTTACTTATGTTAAAAGATTTTAAAAATTAAAGAAAAAATAATTAAATAAATAATCAGACTAGGTTGGTAGTTTTTTTTAAAAAAGTTCCAACCGGGTAAGGGTTAGGTTTCATTTTGGTATTTATCGGGTTTCGGTTGGTTTGGGTAAGAACCCGGGTTGGTGACATACGGATCCCACAAGGACATGTGGATTTGATGTGTCCATCCAACTAGCTAAAACGACGTCGTTTTAGCACGAGACAACGTCGTTTTGGAGCACCTCCAAAACCTTAAATCCGGGAAGCCCTCCACGTCAGCAGGTACCTGATCAGAGGATCACGTTTGGCCTACCCATGCAATCTCAGGGTATATGCCTGGCCAAAAAAAATGTCGGGGTACATAATTGGCCAAACCACTAAACATGGGGGCCTGTAAAACCCAAAAACCCGAAATTTTTACGAGCGCCTTGATGCGGTTTTCGCAAGGGGGAAAATTGGTACCCATAGGATTGGGGAAAATTTGGACATAAACGTCTGGGATGAGATACAATCAGTTCTGGTAAGCTAGCCATAAGCCATATCCGCATCAAACTTAAAGGACGACTAGCAAAATGGCTCAACTCACCTGAGGCCTCTCTAGTCAGTTCAAACATGCCCTGATAAATAACCAAAAACACCGAAAGGACCCATAGCCACTGGCTGATCCTCTCTATAAGACAAAATGTGAGAGGCACAAAGTGTTGCGTGCAGTTTCTAGCACGAGAACAGAAGAGGTATCTATTGAAGAAGACCATGAGGAACTTGAAGCCGTCCTCTTTGGGATCTTATAGGTCCGGTTGGCCAACAATGGTGCCGTAACTTTTTCCAGACCAAACATATATAAAGTCAGAGTTAAGATCGAGACCCAACGTGGTCACCTCAAAAGCATCGAACTCATGGCCGTAAGGAAAGAGGTCAAATAAAACACTCACGTCATAAAAGGTTTATTGTTAGAGGACCAAAAGGGAAGGCAAAAAGATTAAGGGAGGAGTTCCAAAATAACGTTGCAACTAGACCTGGCAATCCGTGTTGACGGGTCGTGTTCGTGTTGGGTTGAACAGGTAAACAGGTTTCAATTTCTCAACCCGTACCTGACCTATTTAATAATCGTGTCGTGTCAACCCGTTTATAATCGTGTCGGGTTCGGGTTGATCTGCGGATTACCTGTTAATTCTAAAAAGTCTATAAATTCATTTGGAATTTATCTAGTTTGCATACTTTTCAAGAAAATAAGTATATAATTAGACATTTTATATATTAAATCAAATTATAAATTATAAAATCATAATATAATATTATTTAAAATCATAGATAATAATATATTTTTAGACAATTTTAATAATTTTGGCCTTAAATATTGCATAAATCAGATATTAATCAGTAAAATATATAAACCCTAAATATAATCAGGTCATAAACAGGTACCCATCGGGTTGGCGGGTCAACCCGCACCTGATTTGCTAATTTTCGTGTCGTGTTGGGTCAACCCATTCAACTAAATGGGTTGAAAATCTCTGACCTATACCTGCTAATTTCGTGTCGGGTTCGTGCCGTGTTGTCGTGTCGATACCTGGTTTGCCAGGTCTAGCTGCAACGCCAAAAAAGGAGCGGTCCAGCTTAGGTACGTCAATAGAAAGAGTAATCAAGTCAAAAAGGCCCCAACATTTCCATGATTTTGAATACAAAGGGGATAGTCGGTCTACCCATTGAAGCCAGGTAGCTGGCCAGGTAAGGGAAGGATAAGGCCAAGTCTGGATTGGGTAATTCCCCCGAAATATATGCTCTGAGGACCAATCCTTGAGCAAGGATGGTCGCCCAAAAAGGATACAGCCAAGGTGAGAAAGAAGGCATACGTTTTCGATAATTGGATGGTCATGAAGAGCAAAAGGTCCTAAGGTAACGATGACGCTAGAAGAAGATTCAAACCAGGTGGTTTAAAGGGGGGCGGGCTAACCAAAGAGACACCATGTCCGTGAAGCGAGTTCGCTTCTCTTCATGTACTAGGAGGTTGATGGGGAGACTAGTGAAGGGATCAGAAGCAGACCAAGAAGCCATGATACTAGTTGAAACCGGAGGCAAAAGAACTGGTGGAAGAGAGCTACAGTGATAAAGAATAATCGTATCTAGTAAGAATAGAGTTACCGCGGGGGGGGGGGGTGTCAAATACCTTTTTGGGTCCCCGAGTTTTGCGTTTGTCCCATTTGTATACCCGAGAGTTTTTCTGTCCCTTTTGTATACCCCGGGTTTAGAATTTTGGCCCATTTATGTACCTCTGGCAGCCCGCGCCATGACATGGCCACCTGCCCGGGTCCTTTTGACACGCGCCGGATTTTTATTGGACCACGTGGTTTTTAAAAAGTGGGATACACTTTTTTCCAAAATTCCAAAAATCGTTATCCATTTTTAAATTGAAATACCGGTTGGTTGGCCCGATTTTAATTCTCGGGTTGACCAATTCGGTCTGAATTAAAAGAAAACCTACCCCAATCAAATTATCTCCCAATTTTATCCTTGTCCTTTTCTTCTTCTTTTTTTTTTTCTCTCATTTCCCTCTTTTTCTCTTTTTTTTCTCCTCTTCTTCTTCCCCACGGCCACCATCCATCGTAATAACTGAAACCAAAAACCAAAGGGCATTTACAACCAAACCTTAATTAGCCAACCCCTCCCCATGCTACAAAAAAAGGTGTCATTTGGGAGGGTTTTTTTGAACCACGTGGCCACTTTCCCCTTAAAAAAAAGGCAATCAGCATCATAGCACAACCCTCTTCACTTTGCTCTTTAGTGTGGATTGTCGTGCTATCCTTCATCTCCTTTTCCATCTTCCTTTCCAAATCGAAATAATACAATGGTTTCAAATGCAATTGTTTTCCTCTGATAATTCCACTAAATAACCAAAAAGATCACATCTTTGGCTCAAATGCAATTGTTTCTTCCAAAAAAATTACAAACAAAATTAGTTGAATCTCTCAGAATTGCGAAAATGCGTCACCTCATGAACATCAAAATCGAGCACAGTCATCTTAAAAGCCAAGCTCCTAGTAGCTAAAGACCGTGCCAATTCAGATCTACAGACAATACCCAAAACCAGCCCTCTACACCTCCTCATCCCCCGCAATAAAAGCTGAGTGATTAAGTATTATAGTAACAAAAAGCTATAATACTTCACCATTATAGCTTGTGGGTGGTGAAGCATTATAGCAATAAAAAGCTTGCTTCAAAGAAAGCATTTCAATTTTGGTTAAGTACTTCACCATTAATATGGACCGATCCCGTCAATGAATTGTTGGCTATATTCATCGACCTGAGTGATGAAGCTCCTGGTAGAAGTGATAGAATGCTGTCATTGAAATTATTCCATGACAGGTCTAGGTCCTCAAGATTCCTCAAGTCTAATGACAAGGCTCTTGTTCCTGCCACCAGCAGTACATGCAAATCTGTAAAGTAAAGCAACCAAGAAAAAGGTAACATGGAATCGACAAGAAACCAAGAACAAGAGATAGGAAACCTTGCATGCAGCAAACTAACTGATTTCTACTCAAGTCAAGGCTCTTCAGTTCTTCCAAACTCCGAAACAAGGAAGTATTCAGATTCAAATCACCCAGTTTGCAATTGTAAGTATCCAGGCATGCAAACTTGACAGTCAAGTGCAGCTGAAAAACTCGAAAACCTTGGAGGATCCAAGTGAAGCAACTAAATCGAACAACAAAAATGAACATACCTGAAACGGTTAGGATCTTTCACCTAACTGAAGAACCAAATCAGCTAGAGCCGGAAGGATATCCTGCTCCTCTACGGTATCCACACGAACCGTCAATCACAGACCGGAATTGTCTCACGATCTCCAACCCCCGAGCACTCCAAACTGTGGTGCTAGCTACGGATTTCCGGGAGCTTAATCTTGTGGTTTTGTGTTCTTCCTTCTTTCTCAAAGAAAGGAAGTGTTTGTGTGTGTTCTTGCTGGTCTGAAAAACACTCTCAAGACTCACAAAAACTAGAATGCAATCAGCCAAAAACCCAAAGCATAACCTAATTATGCCACTCAATTAGTGCTTATGGTAATGGCCAACATAATGGCCCATCATGATTAAGATACCCATTATCTTGTCTACCACTAAGCACTAATGGGATTACACATCACAAGCAATCAGGTTTGGCTCAATAATTCTGACAATTATTGAATCAAACCAGCCCAAAACGACCCAGGTCTAACTACAGTCCAACCATGGTCCAACCACACCTGGTCGAACTATGGTCCAACCACGGTTCAACCACCTGCTCGAATCAACAATTCTAAGTGTGTGACCCTGTAGGCACTTGTAACGTCCGACAATAATTGTAAAATCTCATTTTACAATTATAAGCAAAGAGCGACGTCTAGCAACACATCATTGCTACCCGAACGACAAGATCAATACTGATTCTATATGCCTCGGAACATGTCATCGTCCCTTCGTCCCATTATCAAGATTAAACACGAAACATGGAATATGTCAATCTCGCATATGTTCAATCTCGATTTCTTGATCCTCGAGTTAACCGCGTAAAACGGTTACCTATGATATCACCATATCATAATCCGAGCATGGCCATGTATTTCCGATTCAACTCTATCAAGAAACCATCCGATAATATACCCGTTATATGGGTTGGACGAATCCCCTCTGGATCATACAAAACCCACTACATATTTATCATATACCCAATGATTACCCTTAAGTCCACCCAGTTACGGATGACTAGGAATAATATCAAAGTATACGACTCATATGTTGGGAACCTTGATGATCTCAGGTCTAAGGACAATACATATAAGAACCACTAATGACAATCATATAACGTTCCATGTAGGGTTCTTATGTGGGTCGGTCCAGTCCACAAGTTCTCTAACTTGTACCCGTATGTAGAATTCATATCTCATATAATTCTCAACATACGCTAGTCTTAATTTATTATTACAACCCATCCATAATAATAATCGACTAGGGATATTTTAAGAATACAAAGTATTCTAGGGTTATAAATATGTGCAAGCGATTATCTCATAATCATATTTATTGCAATAACCTCAATGTATATACATGACTACAATCATCCATTGATTGTCTTTTGGGCATATTACTAACAATCTCCCACTTGCACTAAAGCCAATCATCCATGTATCTAATACCAATGGATGTAGCATGACCAACATGCTTCCGTTGTGAAAAGCTCAGCCAAAGCATCTGCTACATAGTTCTCAGAAGGAGCTTTGTACAACCTCAGTTGTAGAGTTGGCAATTGTTTCTTGCTTAGAACTCTTCTAGCTCACAGCACCATATCCAAGACAAAACACATAACCTGATTGCAATCTAAAGTCATCCCTGTCAGTTTGGAAGCTAGCATCTGTGTAACCCTTTACAACAAGCTCATCAATGCTTCCATAGACAAGGAATGCATCCTTAGTCCTTCTCAAGTACTTAAGGATGTTCTTAACCACTGTCCAGTGACTCTCACCGGGATCAGCTTGGTATCTGCTTGTGACACTCAAAGCATAAGCGACATCCGGTTGAGTACATAGCATGGCAAACATGATAGATCCTATTGCCGAAGCATAAGGGATCTTACTCATCCACTCTCTCTCCTTCGATGTACTAGGACATTGATACTTAGAGAGAGATACGCCATGTGACATAGGCAAGATTCCTTTCTTGGAATCTTGCATGCTAAACCTCTTTAGCACCTTGTCAATATATGTACTCTGACTTAGCCCGAGAAGCCTTTTGGATCTATCTCTATAGATCTTTATACCTAACACATAGGCAGCTTCTCCTAAGTCCTTCATCGAGAAATTCATCCCTAACCAAGTCTTTACAAACTGTAGTGTCGGAATGTCATTCCCAATGAGTAGAATGTTGTCAACATATAACAACAAGAAAACAACAGTGCTCCCACTAACCTTCTTGTAAACACATGGTTCATCTTCATTTTTAATGAAACCAAACTCTTTGACTACTTCATTAAAACGAAGATTACAAATCCTAGAAGCTTGCTTCAATCCATAAATGGACCTTTGTAACTTGCATACTATATTAGCATTCTCTGGATCGACAAAACCTTCAGGTTGTGTCATGTACACATCCTCTGAAAGATTTCCATTTAGGAAAGCGGTTTTGGCATCCATCTGCCATATCTCATAATCATGGTATGCCGCTATTGCCAACAGAATCCGGATGGATTTAACCATGGCAACTGGTGAGAAAGTTTCATCATAGTCTATACCATGAACTTGTTTGAAACCTTTCGCAACCAATCGCCCTTTATAGGTAATCACATTACCATCCATGTCGGTCTTTTTCTTAAAGACCCATTTGCACCCTATGGGTTTTACCCATTCAGGTGGATCAACCTGTTAGTTATATGCCCAAAAGCCAATCTATGGATGATTGTAGTCATGTATATACATTGAGGTTATTCCAATAAATATGATTATGAGATAATTACTTGCACATATTTATAACACTAGTTTATATATTTGATATATTCTTAAATATCCCTAGTCGATTATTATTATGGACGGGTTGTAATAATAAATTAAGACTAGCGTATGTTGTGAATTTATATGTGATATGAATTCTACATACGGGTACAAGTTAGAGAACTTGTGGACCGGACCGACCCACATAAGAACACTACATGGAACGTTATATGTATGTCATTA
>JAKUCV010002196.1:21270-51688 GCA_028386065.3 Turnera subulata | reverse complement strand
ATACCGTAGAGGAGCCAGGCCGTTGTCTTGCTCTTGCTGATTCCGTACTTCAGTTGAGTGAAAGACCTCAACCACATAAGGTATGTAAAATTGTTATTCGGTTTTGCGTGCTTCACATGGTTCTTGGTCTGTTTCCCTTGCTTCCGCTGCTTGTTGTGCATATTATGAGTGTCATAATAGCTCTAGGGAAACTTACATTCGTGTGATGTTTATTGTTTTTATATGTGTATGGCATGCCTTGTTACTTTGGGATTCAATTTTATGCACACATTGGGGTTGGAGAGAAATGAAAAAGGGAGAAAGAAAGGCACCTCGATAGTCCAAGAAGCGATTTGCCAAATTAGAGCATCCTGAGAATCTTTACTTTACAGAAATTTGGGTTGGTGCCTGGTTGCTTCGAGAATTTGAAAATGAAACGTGCCCAGTCAATAGTCTACCCTCACACTCCTTTTCCCTTTACCTAAATCTTCTGTCATCCACTCCTTTCCTTGAACCATTCCAAGTATTGAAACCCACCTATTCACCATTGGCAGTAAGAAGAAATCATGAGCAATGAGCATACGGACCAAACAAGAAACACTAGGGGCATGGGGACGGGTCCCCCAGATGAACCAATGGGAGATGAATCTCCAATGTATGAAGAGAGGAACCTGGAACAAGAGAAGGTGGTGAAGCTAACATTTCGAGCCTTAATGAATAAGCTGGAGGAGACTATTCTTTGAGGTGTTTTGTTGGGGCAACCATTGGCCCAAGTAGCCATGAAACAATTTCGTGATGCTATGGGGCAATATGCATTGGTTGAGGATGTGATGAGAGGAATTCAACTCCATAACGCGGCGCTGACCCGGGAAAGTTTGAATGCGAAGAGGAATCTTGCGGACCTCTTTGATCAATTTGGGGTAAGCAATTGGGATGATTGGGATGAAACGCCAAGTTCTGATGAACGCTCAAGATCTCAAGATTGTGCGATGATGGAAAGGGATGAGGAAGATGGACCAGAAGCTGATGATGAAACATTGGTGATCAGAGTTCAACAAGATGACCCAAAGAAAACTGTCACCATAGTGCCACAGAGGAAGCTTGTGTATCTAGACAAGATAGAGTGGACAACGGAGAAGGATGTTTGAGGCTACTAAGGGGATAGGAAGAAGTTCTGTTATCATTTAGAGTCCAGTTTGTCTTTCATATTTTAGAATAAAGAGGATTGAGGCGTGTCCTTGTTAACCTCACCTCAAGGAGTTGATACCATGTGTTTGATGTCCATTTCATTAACGTCATGAAATGAATGCTTCTTACCTCCTATGAAATTTGGAATCTTAAGTCTTATGAAAATTTGTTGGCTTGGCTTGGGAATCATAAAATCAACTATGAAGACCTGATCAAAGAAGTTCAAGTCTGTCTCAAAGCTTTTTGAGTTAAGCGCCTGGCTCATGAAGTCTCTTCCCCGAAAAAAAAAAAAGAAAAAAAAAGAAAGAATTGGTCAGACAAAAAGGGATTAGAATTACCTCTTGTAGCCCTCCTCTAGCTCCTTGGTTTGGGTTGTGCCTCCCACACAATTTCCTCCCAGTCCTCAACTCAATCTTGGAGTTTTTTTTATTTTCCCCTTTGCTGCCTTCAATGGATGATGCTACCCATGAAATTCTACCAGAGTTTTGCCTGTGGAACTATTTCTTAAGCTTGGAGAGATACAATTTCTCCAAGCTTCAAAGCTTTATGAAGAGTGTCTGTGTAATAGAATGTGTGTCCCCTGAAATATGAGAGAGGGGTCCTATTTATAGTGTTCTGGGTAGCCTAGGGGCGTGGACCAACTTAATGATCAAGGTAATGGCAAAAAATCAGGGCCAAAACCAAGTAGAATCAGATTACGGGCGAAAATCGGAGAAAATGCGTTTCTGGGTGTGCATGACCGCCATGGCCGGCGGTCATCCTATGGATGATAGCCAAGCCGGGCGGTCATGGGTGGAAAACAGCCCAGGCCCGGAGGTCATCCCAAGATGACCGCCCGCGCCTACGCGTCTCACCCTTTCTTTCCTTTTTCGGTCCCGATTCTTCCCTAAGTCTTCCCTGATTGATCCTACCGCATAATTAACCCTTAGACTGCCCAGAATCCTCTTCTTTCTTGATTACTACTCTCAATCATCTCCTAATTGATTAATTACACGTTGATTCCTCATTTTAAGCCAAATTCATACCAAAAACATTCTTGCTATTAAGGAATGATTTAACTCTGATTTTCCCCAAAATCAGAGCTAAATTTGTCTGCAAGCAAGGTGTTAATGGGCTGTGCAACTCAGAAGAAAAGTCCATACCTTATTAAATTGGACCCTTACATTTATCTTCAACCCAAGAATAAATATAATTTTGGTTTAATAAATAAAAAAGCCCAAATTTAATGAGATAAAATATATTTTAGCAATTTAGTCCTTAACATATCCTATGATTAAATCGTCTCATTAATCCTAGGCATATAAAAGTTTTAATTACTATAACGTATAAATTCCACTAAAATTAAACCCCATCCATGCTTCAACCCGAGACTAACTCATCAATCTTATGATTAAAACATGCCTGGAGTCTAATCTCAATATAATTTTCATGGGTCAAATTTGAGTGTTCACAGAAACTAGAATTGCTTGAGTATGATACTGAAGCACATAAGGCTGCATATGAAAAACTTGAACAAGCTCATTCTGATGTATTGAAAATATGTGAAGTTCTTAAGACTGAAAATTTTTTCTTGAAGAGAACTTATGATAAGCTTGAAGAAGAATTCTCTAAGAACAAAGCTATAAGCGAAAAGATAACTAAAGAAAATGAGGTGCTTAAGAAGAATGTTGATGATCTTAAGATTCCTCTTGAGAAGTTCACTAAGGGAATAGATAGTTTAAATTTGTTTCTAGGATAGCAAAAGACATTCTATGCAAAAAGAAGGAATAGGTGCTACCCATATGGTTTTTGATAAACCAAATCAATCTGTGCAATTTGTTAAAGCTGGATTCAGTATGCCATACAAACCAAATACTGCTCATGTGGTTTATAACAAATCAAGTACATCTGTGCATACCTATGATACGGGACTGTTCGTGAAAAACCGGCTACAAGTGCACAGCGTTGCTGTAGTAGACAAGGTCAAATCACAGGGACTGCGAAATAACACTGTCCTTATAGCTTTCGATTGATGAGGCTATAAAACAACAAGTAAATAAAGTATCGAATGGGTCAGAGTAACAGGCAGTGAAAATAAATTAAATAAATAGTAAATAAAGAGACAGCGTGTACTGCTGAAGTGAGGCAATAATAAAGAAACCTAGGTTGTCCAGGGTTCACTACAGCGGGTGCTGTCTAAGTAATAAAACTATAGTTTGGCTAATTTATTCGTCTTCCTTGTGGGGCTCCCTAGTCTATATCATCTACAACCAGCTGTTCGCTGTTATTGTAAACCTACCCTAGTCACGAACAACCTGGTGTTCGCCAGTGTTGCCTGTCCTAAGGTGCAGTAGGCGCTGTACTAGGTGTTGGATCCTCAACTACCCTAAAAATCTCTTTCGACAACAGTTAGGATAGAGGTTGTGTATAGAACGATCAGATTTCCTAACTTCTCAGGTTCAGTGCTTTGCTAGGTCGTCTAAGATGCACAAGAGGGTGGTCAGGCCGCATGCGCTGTAAAGCTCTCAATACACAAATCAAAGAATAACGAATAATAGAAGCCAAAACACAAATTATTACTCAAACATAACTGTAGCTACATCCCATAAACCTGGATAGGATAAATTAGTTCATGAAGAAACTAAAAACAACAATAGATAGCAACAACGTCATGCTGTCGAATAAAAATCTAAAGGTCTTCACTTTGCTTCAGCCAAATTCTCCTCTCTCTCCTGCTCTGAAAGATGAATTTTTGTTGCTGAGAAAAGAGTGTGTCGATGGGCCAAAAGGCTCCCACTTTAGGGTTTTATTCTTTTCTATTTATAGAGGACAAAATCTTTTATGAAACACTAAGTCTTGGAAAATAAGTTTTCTTCTCAAAACCTAGCAGCAAAAGGTCTCCTTTCCTTCCAAGGAGTGTCCACGTGATCTTCAATAAAATCTACTTGAATTTAGGCGCAAGTCTCCAAATTAATTATAAAAATCGGGACTTTGACGCCAGCGAAGCTGTCAGTCAGCATCTGGGCGCTGTCGCTGGTGCTGTTTGAATTGGAACTGGGCATTCAGCAGCGCCTCGCTGTTTTCGGGCCAATATTGTTAAAATCCACTCCAAAAAGGACCTAATTGCACCTGAAAGCAAACAAGAGCTAGGAAAGTAGAATTTGGTGTAAAAGCAAGTGATTTCCAATCTGTATGCATGAATAGATGCTAAATGCAGGGGTAAAAGACTACAGTGCATGCTGTAATAGTGTGCAAAACTAACGGGATGTATGAAAAATAAAATCTTACCTCGGGTTGCCTCCCGAGCAGTGCTTCTTTTATGTCTTCTAGTTGGACAGCTTGCAGCTCACGCTGCTCATGGTGGCTCAAAAAGAAGATGAGGAATCTCCTTCACGAATGATGCTCCTGGATTGCGATGTTTTAGTTTCTGCCCATTCACTTTGAAAGTGTTGTTCTCCACATCACAAATCTCCAAATTACCATTCGGAAGGTAAACAAGCACCGTATATGGCCCCGCCCAATAATTAAAGAATTGGCCATTGGAGAGTGTTAGTCTAGAGTGAAAGAGAAGAACTCGATCTCCCACATTAAACTTCCTCTTCTTTCGTTTAAGTTTGCATGATGGAAGCTTTTACACATCTACATGAGGCTCCTTTCCATCACTAGGAGGAGAGACAGTGCCGCCGTGATTTAACATCTTCAAGGCTCGCAATTGGGAGTCAGCATCTGGAATGGCTGATGGGTGTTGTGTTTCCTTCACTGTAGTGTTGTCACCATCTTCTGGCCTACCCTTGCTGGCCAAACAACACGATTGTGACTTAACAGTGTCACCTACAGCGCCTGCTGTATGAAGCATATCCTCCTCAACCCCCTTAACGGAACTCATCATATAGCGAGCATTGGATTCCAACTCTGAATCCATTGCCTTTTGGACATTAAATTCTACTCTTTCTTTCCCAACTCGAAATGTGATGCTGCCATCCTTTACATCAATTACAGTGCCCGCTGTTGCGAGAAAAGGCCTCCCAAGAATGATTGGGGTCTGCTCATCAAGCTCCATGTCCATGATTACGAAGTCACAAGGTATATAAAACTTCCCTCCTTTCATAGAGACATCTTCCCGTACTCCTACAGGATACTTCACGGATCCGTCAGCAAGCTGCAGCACCATGTTGGTAGGCTTAATCTCTCCAAAGTCAAGCTTTCCCGCTGCTGTTAATGGCATCAAACTGATACTTGCCCCAAGGTCACACAATGCTCTGTTGAAGTTCTTGGTGCCAATAGTATAAGGAATTGAAAATCTTCCCGGATCATCAAGCTTTGGTAGGGGCTGCTGTTTTAGCAGTGCAGCACTGCATTTTGCAGTAAGGGCCACTTTCTGCTTATCTACAGTGCACTTGTTGGTGAGGATTTCCTTCAAGAACTTGGCATAAGTGGGCACTTGATCCAAAACAGTGGTGAAGGGAGTCTCCAATCTAAGGCCACTAAGTATGTCCACAAATCTTTTATACTGCTGCTCGAGTCTGCTTTTTCTATAAACTTGTGGATATGGCAGTGGGGCTGGTAAGGCACTGGCAGTACTATCTTATTAGGGGCTTCTTCCTGCAGCACCACTAGTTTGGCCACTGATTCCTATTTCTTCTCTATTTCGGGGTTTGTCACCTTTACTGGCTTAGGAATAGGGTCTGGAAGCTCCTTCCTACTCTGTATTGTCACTGTCTGACACTGTTCCTTCAAAGTTGTTGATTCACCATACAGTGTGCGCTGTGAATGCTTCATATAAACTTTAGGATAGGGCATCGGGGGCTGGTATGCTGCTGGCAACATCACTGGCTTGCTTTCTGCTTCATTCTTCTCTTTTAGTACCTTTTCAGTTTGGAGTGTTACTGCCATGCAGTGCTCTTTTGGATTCATCTCCGGTTGGCCTTGCAGTCTGCCCAGCCGATGCTGTTGCTGTGCAGTATACTGGGCAACCTGATTCTCAAGCATCTTGTTATGGGCCTTCACCTGATTTAGCTCCTTATCCATCCTATTTTGTCCTTTCAACAGCTGCTTCACCATTTGGGTCAATTCAGAGTATCCTCATTGTTGTTCACCTTGCTAGTGCTGCTGCTGTCCCTAATGCTGGTATCCCTGATTGTAGTTTTGGTTGGGGTTTAACCTCCAGCCCTGGTTATACTCCTGGTTGTAATTGTTATAGGACTGATTTGGGCGGCGGTCAATGAAGTTTGTCTCCTCTGAATTGTTCACAGGACACTCAAAGAAAGAGTAAGGGCCGCTGCAAATTTCACAGACACTATATTGGGCAATAGGTTGTACCTAGGCGACAGGTTACACTGGCTTAGAGGTCAGATCTTTGAGCTGCTTGGAGATGGCTGCGAGTTGGGCCTCAATATTTGTGTTCTTGTCTATATAATGCACTCCCCTCGCGCTGCGACGTGGCTCATCATCATCTTCAAGGTTGAGCATGATTCTTCTGGCATCCTCACACGTTGTATGCTTAAACTTCCCATCGGGCACTGCAGCATTGAAAGTGCGCCTATCCTCAGGTGACATGGCACGATAGAAGATCTCCAGCAGCACTAGCGGGTACACCATATGAGCAGGACAATGCTGAATCAGATCCTGGAATCTCTCCTATGCTTGCACCATTGTTTCATCATATTTCTGCGTGAAATTGTAGATTTGCCCACGAAGCTCATCCATCTTGGTGTCGGGGAAGTATTTCTTCAAGAATGCCTCCTCCATTTGCGCCCAGGTGGTGATGTTGCCCGCTGGCAAAGTTTTCAGCCATCTCTTGGCTCCATCCCTGAGAGAAAATTTGAAAAGATGAAGCTTCTTGGCATCTTCAGAACACCCCTGAATCCTGGTGGTGGCACAGATATCCAAAAAATCCTCCAAGTGCTGGTTAGGGTCCTCCAGCACCGATCCTCCAAAGTGCTTTTATTGCACCATCTGAACCAAGTTGGTTCTCAGCTCAAAAGGGTTATCATTGTCGGGAAACATGATGGCTCTATGAGGTGCTATATGTCTGGGCTGCATGAACTGGTTGGTTGGCAGATTGGGGATGTTGGCGAAGGGATCGACAATGTCATCCGCAGCAACGTTCTGATTGTGGCGCTGCTGGTTCACAAGGTCAAGAGGGATGATCATAGGTCCACAGTTAATAGGATAAACAGCCACACGAGGGATGAGATTACCCTCAGCATCCCTACCTTGGTTATCCTGGCCATTTAGGCCATTGTTATTACCATTGTTGGCCATGCTCGCTGTTACTGCTGGAGACACTATAGTGAGCACTGTCAATGACCTGTCATAAGAAAGCAAAGAAATCAAATAGCAAAAAGAGCCTAATCAATCAAAAACACTAAGTAGTATTATTTAGCGCAGTCCCACGCAACGGCGCCAAAAACTTGTTCGTGCAAAACCGGCTGCAAGTGCACAGCGTTGCTGTAGTAAACAAGGTCAAATCACAGGGACTGCGAAATAACACTGTCCTTATAGCTTTTGATTGATTAGGCTATAAAACAACAAGTAAATAAAGTATCGAATTGGTGAGAGTAATAGGCAGTGAAAATAAATTAAATAAATAGTAAATAATGAGACAGCGTGTACTGGTGAGGTGATGCAGTAATAAAGAAACCTAGGTTGTCCAGGGTTCACTACAGCGGGTGCTGTCTAAGTAATAAAACTATAGTTTGGCTAATTTATTCGTTTTCCTTGTAGGGCTCCCTAGTCTATATCATCTACAACCAGCTGTTCACTATTATTGTAAACCTACCCTAGTCCCGAACAACCTGTTGTTCGCCAGTGTTTCCTGTCTTAAGGTGCAGTAGGCGCTGTACTAGGTGTTGGATCCTCAACTACCCTAAAAATCTCTTTCGACAACAGTTAGGATAGAGGTTGTGTATAGAACAATCAGATTTCCTAACTTCTCCTGTTTAGTGCTTCGCTAGGTCGTCTAAGATACACAAGAGGGTGGTCAGGCTGCATGCGCTGTTAAGCTCTCCATACACAAATCAAAGAATAACGAATAATAGAAGCCAAAACACGAATTATTACTCAAACAAAACTGTAGCTACATCCCATAAACCTAGATAAGATAAATTAGTTCATGAAGAAACTAAAAACAACAATAGATAGCAACAGCGTCATGCTGTCGAATAAAAATCTAAAGGTCTTCACTTTGCTTCAGCCAAATTCTCCTCTCTCTCCTGCTCTAAAGGATGAATTTTTGTTGCTGAGAAAAGAGTGTGTCGATGGGCCAAAAGGCTCCCTCTTTAGGGTTTATTCTATTCTATTTATAGAGGACAAAATATTTTATGAAACCCTAAGTCTTGGAAAATAAGTTTTCTTCTAAAAACCTAGCAGCAAAAGGCCTCCTTTCCTTCCAAGGAGTGTCCACGTGATCTTCAATAAAATCTCCTTGAATTTAAGCGTAAATCTCCAAATTAATTATAAAAATCGGGACTTTGACGCCATCGCCGCTGTCAGTCAGCTTCTGGGCGCTGTCGTTGGTGCTGCTTGAACTGGAACTGGGCATTCAGCAGCGCCTCGCTGTTTTCGGGCCAATATTGTCAATATCCACTCCAAAAAGGACCTAATTGCACCTGAAAGCAAACAAGAGCTAGGAAAGTAGAATTTCGTGTAAAAGTAAGTGATTTCCATTCTAAATGCATGAATAGATGCTAAATGCAAGGCTAAAAGACTACAGTACATGCTGTAAAAGTGTGTAATTTCATGCTCATCAAGGACCGAGTAGGTCTTACACTCCTTATACGGCATCTAGTAGACCATACCATTCTATGAAAAATAACAGGTCAAGATCGAATTTTTCATACAGACAGAATCCGGTTTTTAACAAACCATATGTGAATGCGTATAGTCTAACAGAGGTTCTTACAGTTACTTTCCTAGAAGAATTGGACACTCATATGCATATGATATCTTTTATTACTTGTTTCTGTTGTGGCAAAAATGGACATGGTGTTAAGGATTATAATTATAGGAAATCATATAGAAACGTGAGCTATGTGTGGATTCCTAAAGGAACCAAATCTAACCTGGAAGGACCCAAGGTCGTTTGGGTACCTTAAAACTAATCAATTTTGCAGATTATGGAGGATGAATGGATACTTGACAGTGGATGCTCAAGGCATGTGACAGGGAATCATCTATGTTTTGATCCCTGACCAAGAAGGACTGAGGAAAAATAACTTTTGGGGACAAGTCCAAAAGACAGATTCCCAGGTTTGGTAATATTGATTCTAATCCTTTTACTGAACATGTGCTATTGGCCGATAATCTCAAGTATAATCTGTTAAGTGTCAGTCAGTTATGTGACAAAGGATATAAAATCACATTCCAAAGCTCTAAATGCTTAGTACGTTCTAAAGATGGAGATGTGATTTTTACTTGAACCAGAAAAGGCAACATATACTCTATATCCTAGAATGATGTCTCTAACCCCAATCTTAAATGTCTAAGTGTAAGAACAAAAACGCCTACTCTCTACCATCGAAGACTTGGTCATGCCAATCTGGACCTTATTTCGAAGTTATCTACAATGGAGTTGGTAAAAGGTTTGCCTAAGCTGAAGTATCAAAAGGAAACTACTTGTAGGACATGTCAACTTGGTAAACAGGTTAAGAGTTTCTTTAAACCCAAGCACACTGTTTCTCCTTCTAGGTCACTAGAATTGTTGCATATGGATTTATTTGGTCCGATGAGAACCATGAGTATTGGTGGTAAGAGATATGTATTTGTTATTGTTGATGACTACTCACGATCTACATGGGTTATATTTTTAGTACACAAAGGTCATGCATACTTTGAATTTAGTTTTCTTGCTAAGAGACTGCAAAATGAAAAAGGTTCTAAGATTTCTAGAATTAGAAGTGATCCTGGAGGAGAATTTGATAATGGATAAAAGCATTTTTTCGTCCCTATGTACGGCCTCAAAGTTGGAATTCATCCTCGTGTAGGATTTTGGCCACTTTTCATACCTCCGTTCGACCTTTTTGGTTTGTCCGACCGAAATCCGGCGAAAAACGCTGACATGGCACATTTTCTAGCACCACATCAGCATTGTTGGCCCTAAAGATTTTAGTCCAACCAAAAAACCCAAACTTGGTCGACCCAAACCGTTCGTCCACCAAATTGACTCGTTGATATATTCTGTCTTATTATAAAATCAATTTATAATAGAAAATAAATTCTATTTTAATATGTTTTAATTAATTTTAATAAAGTATATCCATTTGTCAAAAAAAGAAAATAAATTGAAATATATTTTTTTGGACGTGGTGGGTATGTATGTATGTATGTATATATATATATATATATATATATATATATAAACAAGAAAAATAAGATATTTGTGAACTTTTTTATTAAATATAAAATAAAAAAAATATATTATGTTTTATTATTTTAGTAATAAGCTAACTTTATTATTCAAATTATTTGTGTAATTAAAAATAATAAAATTATATTTTGGCTTCCAGGTCATTTAGGTGGGCGGAATTGGTCGGGGTGGATCCTGGTTTGGTTTTGGGCTTTTCCTAACATGTGGGATCCAAAAATCTGATGTGGCACCGGAAAATATGCCACCCTATTCTAATAGCCACGTCAGCGATTTTTGCAGGATTCTGGCCGGACGAACCAAACGGGTCGAACGGAGGGATGAAAAGAGGCCAAAAACCTACACGAGGATGATATCCAACTTTGAGGCCTTACACAGGGATGAAAACACGCTTTAATCCATTTGATAATCTTACCTTCAATGACTTCTGTGAGCAAAATGGTGTAGCCCACATTTTTTCGACTCGCAGAACACCTCAACAAAATGGGGTAGTTGAAAGGAAGAATCCAACTTTGCAAGAAATGGCTAAAACGATGCTGAATGAGTATAAGTTACCTATGCACTTCTGGGCAGAGGGTGTGAACACAGCATGCTATATATTAAATAGGGTTTCCTTGCGTCCATTAATTGGTAAAACACCTTATGAGTTATGGTTTGGTAAGAATCCAAATATCAGCTATTTTCGGGTTTTTGGTTCTAAATGCTATGTGGTAAATACTAAGGACAATTTGGATAAATTTCAAGCTAAAGTTGATGAAGTTGTGTTTCCTGGATATCCTATAACTAGTAAAGCTTATCGGGTCTATAAGAAAAGTACTATGGTTGTTGAAGAAACCATGCATGCAACTTTTGATGAATTTGACCCGTGTGATCCAAGTGATGATACAGATGATGTTCCTGAAGTTCTACCACAGGTTGAAAGTATTGATGACTTCATAAATGAAAATGATGATGAACCACCGGCTTCATCTCATGATCAACAGCCACCATCGATATCAACCTCACAGTCTAGTCTAGTTGGACAAAAACCAGAAGATGCAGAACAAGCCTCTACTTCAAGAAATATTCACAGAGAAGTAAAAGCACTTAGAGGGCACTGTACTGATGCTATACTTGGTGATATATCCAGAGGTGTTACCACAAGATCATCTATAAGGAACATAAACTCACATCTTGCAGTTTTTGTCATAAGTGGAACCAAAAAATGCAAGCGATGCCATTCTTGATGAAAACTGGGTTGATGCAAAGCAAGAAGAACTCAATCAGTTCCAAAGAAGTGATGTGTGAGAACTGGTACCTAGAACTTCAGAACACCCCGTCATTGGAACAAATTGGGCGTTCTGAATCACGCTTGATGAATCTAGGTGAGCAATTCGAAAAATTCAAGGCGTCAACTAGACATGTGCAATCTATCTTAAAATCCGTAAGATGATCTTGTTGTTGCATAAACCATGCTTGCCTTTTGTTTTATACATGTTCATGCATTTTTACACTTTAGTTTAATGCACTTGTTACACTTGCACATGATGTGTAAAATCTGCAAGCGCACAGATCGAAGTAGCACACAAGATCGTATCCACATGGACTAGGCAAAATAATTAACCAATAGAGTCACTCCGTTAGGCTGAAAACAGTAAAAGAAGTAACGATTTCGAGATTCTGATTTGATATTATGATAAATAATAAAATAAACAGAGGTAAGCTGTAAATAAAACGAAGAGATCAGATGATAGAAAGCCTAGATCAATCGGGGTTCACTACTCTATCCTTTTATGCCTTAATTATCCTCCAGATTCCGCTAACAAGGTGACTATGTTCCGTGTCCGCGAACGGGGTGACACTATTCGCTAAAAACCTACAGCTTTCTATTTGTTTTCTTGATGGGTAACAACCTAAGGTGAAATTATCGACTTTTGGAAGTATAATCTCGTCTCAGAGGTCAATCTAACCACTGTCGTGGATCAAACATATTCCTAAGAGTAATGATGTTCTATGTTGTTACTAATTCCACAATAATCCTAATGCCTTTTAGCTCCTAGATTAAGGATGATCAATGATTTTTCAGAATTAAACGTCTTCTGTCGGTACTTAGCTTAACTCCTAAAACAAGTATAAAGGTGATCAAGCTTCAAACTTGGATTAAGCACACATAAATCAATCAAGAAATCCAATAAAGAAAACTGCTGGAGGGATAATTAAACCATAAAAAGAGTTGAGTAGCTACATCCCTCTTGATCTAGAAAAGAAGATTGGTTCATAGCTAAGCAATAAACAAACATGGAGGATTTGTTTTCCATAGAAACCGTAAAAAGAACAAAAGAAAGAATTCGACTAAAGTGCTCTTCTTCTCCTTGCTGCTGCTGTCGACACCAATCTCCAGAGAGAGAAAAGTGTCCAAAGCTCCTGTCGATGCCACTTTTTAATTATTTTAAAACCCTAGCTTTTAATTCCTACAATCTAGCTAAGGTAACTAAAAAGTAGGAATTAATTTATCCTAGGAGTTCTCCTTTTTTTTAGGCGCAGTAAAGGCTTCTTTTATTTCCTTTAGGAGCAGCAGCAAGTCGGTGGTGCCACATATTACTTGGCCAACGTGTAATCCAATGTCGTTGGAATTGTAATGCACCTGGTTCTGGTCCGCGTGTTTCAACGGTGTGACACCGTTGAAAACTGATCGTCAAGAAATCTCCATGTATTGGCTCCAAACTTTCCAGAATCCTTCAAAAGGCTCCAAATCTTCAAGAATCAAGCCAATTTGCAACAAAAGGTACCTGAAAGCGTAAACTAATAAGTGGAAGCGAAACTAGTGGAAAACAAGCTAAAAACTATAAATACATGCATAATTCTAACTAAATGCTTGGCCAAAGGGGTATTTTATCCTCCAAAATAGTATATGATATGCACACATATCAGCACACAAGCACTATGCATACATGAAAATGAGGATATGTCATAAGAAATTTAAGTCATCAGTTGAGGCAAGTGGCAAATTTGGAGAAGATCTAGTCCAATATGAAACTATCTATCAGTTAGCAAAGATATGGTTCCTGGAAAAACCTTCTACCTAATGATTGAGGTTATTGTCTAATGGTTACAACATTAGTGGGAGACAGGAAGTTAATTGCCTGCAAAAAGAAGTTCAACTTTTTAAACTTCCCATAACTGACAGAAAGAGAAAAAGGAAAAGTTGATCTGGATACCTCAACCCGTGATTCTCTCTCTCTTCCATTATTCAAACTCTCACCCGATATACTCACACTCTCAAACTCTTCTAAAAATATACAAACTCTCTCAAATCAAACATAAAAACCCTAAATACAGGATCTCTCAAACTCTCAAACATGAAGACATACTCCGGCAAGGGAGATTCTACCGAAGAAGATAAGACACCAAAATCAACTGAGCCAACCGAGAAAATTTCTTTACTAAAACAAAAACTTGTCATCAAGAAAACACAACCTCAATCTTCATCAAAGAAGACCTTACAAAAGAAGAAGCAGGTCAGCATGGATTCGACATCAACAATGAAGACTGATGAGGAAAGTCTGAAGAAACTCAATGCTAACGAGTTGATGAAAGTGAAATTCGAAAAAGGCATGGAGATTCAGACGTTAGATGCAAGGAAATTAAGGACTCTGGGTAGTACTTTTAAATCTCTACCACCTGTTTCAAATGCTACTTGAATAGCAATAGAGAGACTTTATGATCCTAAGTATGTTAGACGTGATATACCTCCCTCTAAGGAGTGGGCTGGTGTAAGGCTGTTGTATGAAGCAGAAGAGTGGGATGTAGAGAATACACAGGGAGCCTATAAAATACTCTCTGATACACCGACCGATGATGAAATCAATTCTGTCTCATCGACCATTATGAAGACATTTGGTGAGATTAGTGAAAGAGCTGCTCGTGAATACTTTCTGCGTATGGTAAGAGCTAAGGTATCAAACGGTGATGGAGGTCCAGCTGGTTATGTTGTGGATGCTGGTTATGTTGTGGATGTTGATCTAGCTGAGACAGAGAAAATGTTGGCTACCAGGCAAAAGCAGTTTGAGGAGAAAATGCAAAGACTATGAGATAAGATTGCGACAGAAACCAAATCTTCTGAGAAGGTGTCTACAGATGTACAAGTAATGACACCCCTGCAGAGATGGGCACAAGGAATTGCATTTGATCCTGAGGTTTCAAGAAATATTACTGCAACCTCATTAAACCCATTCTTTATAATCAGAACCCTTTATGAGGCAGAAGTTGAAGTTCTCATACAAAATCCTGACACTACTAGGATTCTTCCTAAGAAGCTTACGGCAAGAGTAATTGACCCTATCGTGCACGTGATTTTCAGCAGATTTGGAAGGGTGGGGTCAATTGAAGCAAAGTGGTTTCTAGGAGAACTAATCAAAGAACTAACACCTATTGCTGGACGTGTATTGGCTAAAGATTTAGAGAACGATTTGGTTACTGATAAAACCAAATCTCTAGGAGGAGCAGAAATTACCGAGAAGGTTGTGATAGATCGTGAAACAGTGCTTACTGCACAACATGATGTACCTGCTGATTCTAAGGAGACTAGCCGTGATGGTCTCACAACCTCAGAGATTTTGAAAATTGCAGAAAATGTTGAGAAAGAAGCTCTAAAACTGAATGAAGATCCGGTTATGTGGAAACTAGATGAAGTGAAGAAGAACATGGGAAAAGAGACTTGTGATGAGTCTGCGTCAGATAATGGAAAGGAATTGGAAAAGCTATCTGATAAATCTGTGTCTGCTCATAAGACTGATGTGCCAAAGAGGCATAAGAGAACTGATGTGGTCTGTGGCAAAACGAAAACTCCAGCTATAAGGAAGCCGAGTGCTCGTCCTCTTGAAAGAGGGATTGAAAGGCAGACAGGAAGGAAGAAGAAAATTGAAGGAGGTTGAAACTCTCAAGAAAAGAAAAAGAGTCAAAGGCAGTGACTCTGTGAAGAATACAATCTACAAGTTTGCTGAAGGTGGTCTGGTTGCAGAAGAACCAAAACAAGAAGAAAAGGAGAATGATGATGAAATTGTTGATTTTGAAGAAGAATAGAAAGATGAAGAGGATGCTGAAGATTAGAATGATGAGGACCAAGAATCTGAAGAAGAACAAGACGAGGAAGAAGAAGAGGATCCCGAGCCCCCCAAGAAGAAGATCAAGAAAAGTGTCAAGGCCAAATCTGATGGGTTAGTAAAGAAAGAGGATGGATCACAGATGTTCATGACACTCACTCAAGACTACAATGTGGTCTTATAAGACTTTGAAGCTCTAGGAGTCACACCTATTCTGAAGCACTTCAAGCTCGATTATCTGGCCACATTAAAGACTGAAACTGACAAAGACATCCTGGATAAATTCTACAAGAACTTGCACATCAAGATAGGGAAAGATGAAGAGGTCAAATATCTTATCAGTACTAGTTGGGGTAAGAAGATCAAAGTAACTGAAGATCTTATCCAAAAGGTGCTCAATTTGAAGAAAAGCACTATCAAGCATTATAACACCAATTCTGGAGTTAAAGTGAATATCAAAGGAGCACCTTCTTATAATCAGCAAACAAGGCTTGTGTATGAGCCCAACAAGGAGGAAGCATATCAGTAGACAACTCCTCTTGCTCGAGACATGATGTATATGCTCACAAGAGTGATCTTGCCGAGACCTTGGGATTTGTTGGATATTAAAAATGTTGATCTATGATTAATTGCAAGTCTGATGAAGAAGAGCTCTATATGCTGGGCATATCAGATACTCCATCATATGGTCCTTAATCGATCCAGAAGTTATGGACGCTTGATTACACTGATTGCTGAGCGATTTGGTGTGAATTCACCCAAGTCAGGTACTCTTCAGCATATTCTACCTATTGATCGTCGAATTCTGCCGCACATAAGTATCAAGATTGGCAAAAATGGTAAATATGAAGTAATTCGTGCCGGGGCAATTGCTAAGGAAACTCAATTGGATGATCTAGGCACTCGTCTAAGCCTTTTGGAGACTGATATGAAGGCTATCCGTGATGAAGTAAGTGATCTCAAGACAGACATGATGGAATAATTCGAACTGGTTCTCTCCCAATTGTCCCCTGCTGATCCTGATGATGACGAATGAATCCATTTAGAATTGATGCCCTTGGATTCATGCATTGCATTCCTCTCATAATCTTTTGGTACTTTGCATCTTTTCTACTTGATTCGGATATTAGTCTTGGATATTTATTCTCTGGATATTATGCTCTTATAGATGATATTATCGTCTGTTACTATATTTCTGCTGTCTCTTGAATGATTATCCCTTTATATTGATGCCAAAAGGGGAAGAAAATTTGTTGTTGATTTTGTGCAGGAACTAGTTAAATATGGTTGCTGGTTAAACCATATCAGCTGGTTAAACCATATTTGATTTTTGATTAAGTCTAACAGTGTTTTATGCAGGAAGTGTGGATGTACGAAATATGGTTCTTATTGAAACCACACTTTCATCTGCAAATATGCTTGTTGTAAAAACCATATCGGTCCATATCGGTGATTAATCTAACATTGGTTTATGCAGGAAGTGTGGATATACACATTTTGGTTCTTATTGAAACCACATTTTAATCAGAGATATGATTTTTGTTGAAACCATACTTATGAATGCTACAGTTACTTTGTTATACATGTTTGACTAATCCTTTATGCAGCAAACGAAAACCAAAGGGGGAGTTTTTTTGCTATAAAAGCTAAGTTAAAATTCACAAGGAAATCTTTGGACTTTGATTGTTAACTCCTGAGCAATACCTTGTAGAATTGCAAAAATGCTTTACTAAGGAGGAGCAACAATTTAGGGGGAGCTTTTTAACTTGTTGAAATCTTTTAAATCCCTTGTTGCAAAAATAAAATCAACACATATTAGACATCATAAAAAAGGGGGAGATTGTTGGTCTAAATCACTCCTCAAAGATTAATTTATGATTCAGTTAATTTTGATTACTAACAAAGTATAAGTGTGTCATGAGTTTTGGCTTGTGTTGATTTTAGCTTACAGGACGAAATATGGTTTCTGAACAACCATATCGCAGCCACAATATATGCTTTCTGTGCAACCATATCTGGAGCTGTCACTTTCACTTTTTCCAGCAACTTGCGTGTGGTCCTGCAAGCAATTAAAACCTACTTCCAACGATATGGAATCTTGAGCAAGTTATAGGGAAGACTTCAGAGATGATCAGTATACTTATTTTTCAACTTCTACCTAACTCATAATGGTGCCCCGAAATTTCCATTTATGGAAATACTTTGCTATCAAGAGTGTTGACAAGGCGCGATGGTCCCGATTGAGGCAATAATAGACTGAAGTCAACTTGGAGTTCAAAAGAGCCATTGCAGCAACTTTCCCCCTAACTCAGATTCTATAAAGGAGGGTCTGGAAGTTAACTGAAGACTCATCCCATCCATTTGCAGAAAATCTGAGTTCATACTTGTGCTTACAATGGTACAAAGATCTGGTTTTTTCTGAGTTTAGCTTTGAAAACAAAAATACTCAAAAAGTGTAAGCAAAGCTTGGTTTAGTTTTCCTGGGATCTCAAGTCTAGGATTAAATTTGAGTGTAGGTTAGAGCTTAGCCTGAAAAAGCTTGTGAAGGTTAGAGCTTACCCTATAAAAGCTTGTAAAGGTTAAATCTTAGCCTAGAAAAGCTTGTGTTGTAAAGGTATTGGTTGAACCTGCAAAAACCTAAGTTTTTAGTGTGACTGTTTGAAATCCTAAAGGAAGGAACTTTTAGGTAGTGATGGTACCTGGTGAGGGGGAACCACTGTAAATCGCTATGCCTACTATCTCTCACTCTCTCTGCTTATTATTTGTTCTCGAGGTTCTTTCAAAACTTGCTAAAGATCTGGTTTCACAGAAACCATATCTTCCAGTGCGTAAAAGTTTTAAAATCCTAATTCACACCCCCCCCCCCCCTTAGGCATTTCTGGGCCTACATTCTACCCCATAGTTCTATTGTTTTCCAGTAACAATTTTTCTTCGTTTACCATTGTTCATAGTTTTCGTTGACTCTCCGATTGTTGTTCCACATAGTTGTATTATTTTCTAATAATTATTATTCATTGTAATTGTTAGTAGCTGTTGAGAAAAAATAAATAAAGGCTTATATATAGTGTAGACAATGATTCTTTTTACGTTATAGAATTGTTTAGAATTAATTTTTGTATTATAATTAAAAATTTTAAATCAATTATTATTAATAATAATTTTTAATATGTACCCTAAAAAATAATATTTGTGGCATCAAAGGGACAGGTGTGAGAACTCGACCCAAAATCACTTGGGCCTTCTCACCTATTCCTTTCACCTTTTTCCTCGGGTCAACCCCATGTTAATGGAGTCGCTACCTAAGTTTTATTAGGGACAAAACTTAGGAAAACCCCTTAAATGACTCCTTAGGCAACCGGTCATGGCGAACCAAAGACATGGGATCGGGGGTTCGTCACGGATGGGAAGGTGTTAGGCACCTATCTTTGTTGGGTCGAAACCTTGTGCAATTGAAGAGAAAAGTGTGCCTTGTGCAAGTGTGCAGAAGTGTGGAAAAAAAAGAATGGGGGAAGAAAAAAACTTGGCTTGCATCCTGTTGTGAAACCGAGACTACCTACGTACCCGAGTGATCGGGGTCAAAGCCATGTAGTTCTAAACATGGCACACAAAGGCCACTTGCATCATCAAAAGCAACATCATATAATCAGCCAGAATCAATCAATAAGAGTTTAGTACCTCAGGTAGCCCTCCTCCAGCTCCTTGCAATGGGTTGAGTTCTACACCCACCTTCTTGCCACTTCTTAGCTCTATGGTTGATCCTCTTCTTGATTCCTCTTTGCTGGACTACTGGTAATGCTCCCTATGAAATTTCTCCAGAGTTTCTGCCTTAGAAAATATTTCCAAGCTTAGAGAAGTGAAGTTTCTCCAAGCAACAAGAGCTTATGGGTGTGTTTGTGTAGATTATTGTGTGTCCTTTGAAATGTGTGTGAGGGGTCCTATTTATAGTGTTCTGGGAAGCCTAGGGGCGTGGACCTGCTTAATGGAGAAGATTATGCCCCAAAATCTAGTCCAAAACCGCGTAGAATCGAAAAAGGAACAAAAATCGGGAGAATCGAAGATTCTGGGGACCTATGACCGCCATGGCCAGCGGTCATCACATGGATGGCCGCCATGCCCGGCGGTCATGCAAGGATGACCGCCGGCACCTGGCGGTCATCCCGACATGACTGTCGGTCAGGCGGCATTTCCCTCGTTCTTTCCTTTTTTGATCCCCAGCCCCCTAATTCAGCTCCGATTTGATCCTACCGCATAAACAACCCCCAATCAACCCAGAATCACTCAATTACTTGATTAACACTCCCTTAAATCATTCCATAATTTATTGATTACACATTAACACCAATTTAAGCCAAAAATCCTACCAAAAACACAAAATCTGACTTAGCTCTGATTTTCCACAAAAATCAGAGCCAAAATTAACCTGCAAGAAATGTGTTAATGGGCTGGATAAACTCTGGAAAAATAATTAACTTAGACCCTTAAATCCATTTCGAACCCAAGAATAAATCATCTCAATATAATTGGTAAAGAAACAAATAAAAGGCCCAAGCAATATTTTAATACAAATAAACCTTATTATATGCTTTATCCTAAGGTTAAATCATCTTATTAATCCTAGGATTTAAGTGCATAAAGGTTTAGGTCATTAATTCTACTAAATTGAATTCATATTACGCTTGAACCTTGGACCAAATCTTCTCATTGATCCTAAGTCTACACATGTACAAAATCTAATTTAATAAAATTTTCGTGGGTCAAATTTGGGTGTTCACAGATCCCCTTCGTTGATGAGTCCTTATAGACTAAGGATGGAACAACGTAAGACAAGAACAACCAAATTTGAATGATTAATGTATGTGGTGTGTGCAAAGGGTTGGAGCATCCCATGCTCCGCTTCGGGAATCATCTCATCCGGAAGGTCTGAGGGGCTGGCCCTCGGTTTCTGGGAATCATCTCATCCCAGATTTCTCGGGAATCATCTCATCCCGAGGTGATAGAATCATCTCATTTATCGGGTCATTGACAACGAATTATCTCATCCTTGCCAACTAGGTTTTGGTTAGGGAATCATCTCATCCCGAGCTTGTGGTTTTTGGGAATCATCTCATCCCGGATCCTTGGAAATCATCTCATCCCAAGGTGATAGAATCATCTCATCTATCAGGTCGTTGACAAGGAATCATCTCATCCTTGTTAACTGGATACTCAATGTCTGGTTTGTAAGTATTCGGGCATGCAAATTGACAATCAAATGCAATAACATACGCAGTGGCAAAACCGGATACACATGGAGGATCCAAGTGAAGGGTAGCTAAACCGAATAACAAAAACGAACATACCTGAGACGGTTGAGGTCTTTCACCCAACTGATAAACTGAATCAGCTAGAGCCGGAAGGATGTCCTGCTCCTCTACGGGTTTCTTTTTCTTTCTAGTCCTACTCATTTCTGGACACCTGGGTATGGATACGTCACCTCTCTCTTTACGGGTTTGTAAAGACCGGATCTTTGGCTTTGACTGGACTCCTTCATCTCTCTCCTGGTCAGGGTTTGCAAAGGCCGGGCTTTGACTTTAATTGGATTCCCTCATTTCATCTCTGGTTGGGTTCACTCCTCTCTGGTTTTTCTCATGACTGGGCCTGCTAGGTTGGCTTATTCTCATGTCTGGGTTTTCTGGTTTCGACTGGATTCCTTCACATCTCTTCCATCCGGGTTTATCTCTCACGGGTTTGACTGGACTCCCTCAAACTAGTCTCTTCTTTTGCAAAGGGCGGGCTTTGGCTTTGACTGGACTCCTTCAGGTCTATATTATTGATGGTTCTCTCTCCTCTTGGTTCCCTCTTATCTGGTTTTCCCATGACTAGGTTCTCTGGTTTTGACTGGATTCCCTCACTTCTCAGACTAGGCTCTCTTTTTGCAAAGACCAGGCTTTGGCTTTTGACTGGGCTCTCTCTACTGGACACCTTCTTTGCAAAGACCAGGCTTTGGCTTTCGACTGGACTCCCCTCAAGTTCTGGGTTGGATGCGCTTCATGGTCTGGTTACCTCTCATACTCCCGGTCGGGTTGGTTCGGTATTTTTGGTTCCCTCATCGCCTCACAGGTTATCTCATGGTTGAATCATCTGGACACCTCATTTTCTCAGGGTTGCAAAGACTGGGTTTTTGACTGGTTTCTCCCACCTCATGGGTTTTGGGCTGGATGTGTCTGTGTCCTCTCATGGTCTGGGTATCTCAGGTGTTGGGTTAGGTATACCTGTATTTCTGGGTCATCACAGGTCGGATGAGTTTGTTTTTCTGGGTTCCTCATGGTCTCACAGGTTTGGAAAAGTTGTCTTACGGTTGTCTGGATCCCATGCCCCTACATTGTTCGAAAAATAAAGATGCACCGTGCCCCTTGAGACATACAAGCCGGAGATGGGGTATGATGCCCCCAGTATCTCATCATGGTTTTATAGGATGGGGTTTGGTATGCCCCTAGTTTAGAATCATCTCGGGTGTCCCAACCCGTGATTAATCAGGCAATCTACCTCTTTTCTTATCCTCGTCAGATAAATGGGCCCGCCACGCCCCTGGAAATAAATCAAAGTGGGGGTAGGATACCCCTTGCCTCTTTTCCACAAAAATTGGGCCTTACAACTCTTTGAGAATGCCCGACATCAATCATTAACATGAAAATCTAGGGCCCGCCGTGCTTTTAGATATATCTATCACTTTCAACTTAGGGCACGTCATACATATTGACTCTAGATCAAGTTATCTCATCGGGACATTCCATGCCCGTCATTACAAATGAATCTCATAACATGGGCATAGCCTATCCCGTTTCATCAATATAGGGAGGTTGAACCAACAAATGGAGGTAGCATGCCCCCGATTTTTCTAGAAATCATCTCTGGCCTTTCATGTCCGTAACCATTGATCGAGTTTTATGGTGTGGGCACCCTAGGACCGCCTCAAATTTGAACTCAAAAAATTGGGCCTTACAACTCATTGAGAATGCCCAAAGCAAAACTTTCTGCAAATGATTTGGGGAATATGCTGTATTATTATACGTTGATTCCAAAAATCATTAGTTCAAAAGTCATCTTGGGGCACCTCATGCCCACAGTCACAAATCAACTTCGTGGTATATGGCATGGTTCACCCTTGGTCTGTAAATCCATTTTCTGACTCAAGCTTAGCAAAGATTGGGGCGTGACATGCCCCTTGAAAAACGACATGTCCTTTTGACTTGATAAGATCACCGAAAACCGAGGCACGACATGCCCTTTTTGCACGAGAAGATCAACTCAATAAAAATAATCAAAATCCCAGGCATAACATCCCCTTATGTAGGTAAACTCAGCGATTCAACAAGTCAAAAATCAGTGTAAAATTATCTTGACCAAAAACCGGGGTATGACGTGCCCCTAGAGTCTACAGGTGATCATGTAGTGTACATCTCGGGGTGTGGACATGGCAAGCCCGTCAATCCATAAACAATGTCATCTAAAGATTCGGGCAGACCATGTCCCTTCAGTCATCAACCCCAGGAAATGTAAGTCTACAACAAGTGATAAATTCATGATGTTGTCACTTTTATTGATCATTTACCCTCATCCAAGTCTACCTTATCGAGGAATATATGTTTGTGATGCATGAGTATGTCTGCAATGTATTTATCCCTTCAGTGTATGGGGATGCCCCTAGTTCCTATGTGTTTGCTGGTGTGCCAATGCTTGTTTTCAGAAGTAAGTGCCCCCTATTTCTACAATGACGTGTTTGCCTCTCGAATGTAAGAGCCTTCTTCTTCTCTATGGATGTATGTGCCTATGACATGCTTTTCTTCATGTATGGATGCAAGTGCCCCTAATATGATGCACGAATTTTAAAAATCATTTGAGCTAAGGTGAAGTCCAATAATCTTGAAAATGCGAGCTTATTCCATCGAAAATGCTATCTTCATTTAAGAGTTATTGGAGGATTCTCAAACGTGATGTAAAGGATTTTCGACAACCATGAATACATGCTACTCTATTTCAATTCTGATAAGGACCCCATGAGTGAATGTAAGTATTTCTCAACATAACTCCAATCCAAGTGAAGACTCAAATGCCCGAACAATTATGACCACATGCCAAAGAATCCTTTGATGACGATCGGCTACCTATCCCTCATTGCCTTAACTTTTGCCTAGGCCGCCCTTTCAGGTATTCGACCTAGCAGGCTTTTTTTTGTGCCTTAACTTTTGCCTAGGCCGCCCTTTTGTGTTTTCAACCTAGCGGACTTTTTTATTATTATTTTTTGGGATGTATAGCCATTAGCAAAACATGACGAGTTTGAAGAAACCAGGGTTGCACCATTAGAGGATGAAAAATTATTAGGTCTGTCTGAAAATCCCTAATCATACATTGGGAAACCAGGGGAGCTGTGCTAGGCAAACATCATCCATTATCGAGTCCATCTAGCCAATCAGTATACCAAAACCAAGAGACCCAACCGACCGTCAGTCCATTCTACTGATAAAGTAAAGGTGCAACAATTGACACTCTAAACCACTGGGAGAGAATCAGCTTGACATAAACTGAGTGCATCACATAATCTACCAAACCAAGGACTGATCCCATTCCTATCTAGATACATTTCTCCACAAAAATTAGCATTTGAATACCCTCATGGCATGATGAGTGTAAACTCTAGTCTTATCCTTTGGACCAACCTAAGAACCGATCAGACCGGACCCGTACGTATCTGTGAATATGGCTTGAAGTGTTTATCAAGGTGATGTCTTATAGAGGGCTAGAGATAGTGGGGATTTGGTAGAATTGTGTTTCATGGAAGGCCAAAGGTAGTGAAAGAACACTTGTCTTTTTTCATTTATAGCTTCTCTCTTCATTCGTAGTTTCTTGAGTGATGAAACAGACAACCACTACAAGTCACTTCTCTCCCTCATTCTTTTTTGCCCTTTTTTTGTTGATTTCTTTCTTTTTTTTTCTTTTCTCTTTTTTTTTTAGGGGGGTGACCCTTTCTTTGAACATGTGCCTTTGGTAGAATTCTTTTGGACGTAGCTTTTCCTAGACAAGTGTTCAAGGTGAAGGTGATGAGATCAGCATGGAGGTTGGGCTGGATAGGTGTTGAAAGGTTGACTTGGGGTTGGAATATACCCACGGAATGAGGTCTCCGTAGTTCATTTGAAAGGTTCCCGGGTTGGACCAATGGATTTTCATGAAGTTTGTCAAATTCAACACATGTGCACATATAGATGAGGGAATGAAAATTCTATTATTCTCGAAACTGGCTAGGAAATACACTTATTCAAATGCTACTGATGGGTAGCAGAGAAAGACCATTACCACCCTATTTGTTTCGAAACTCAAAAGGACTCAACTTCCATTTTTGTTCTCATTCTTCATCAATCATCCCAGAGCAAGCTCTCCCATCTGTGGTCAGGCTACACATCTTTGTCAATACTGGTCAATCAAGCATTTGTTTCCCCTAACTTTGATAGTGGTTTAGTGGTTGTACTTGTCTTCTCAGGTAAGATCAAGAGCCTTTTGCAGTCAATGCTTTGATAGCGGTCCAAAATTCCACACATGCACCTGTTGTATGCCCCTTGCACTGATGAGAACCACAATAATTCCAATCCATTGGTAGAAAGGAGTTTTCAGAGGGCTCTTGTGGTTTTTATGGTTTTAACAATCCTCTGCTCATGCATCGCTGAAGTAATTGATCGACTGGCAAAGGCAAAGGAACGAGTCTCTTCATCGACTTTGGAGGCTTCTTCCCTAACCTTTTGGGTTCGGATGGCGGTGGTGTAGTAATGTCATCTTCAACCGGCTTGCTTTCGAAGGATAATCTGGTGAAAACACTTCCTCGCTTTACATCCTTGGTTGGTTCACTTGATTTTTTGCACTCATCCTCTTTCTCTTGGGGACATTGCATGACCTCTCCTCCTTCCAAATTACAAGCTTCCTTTGAACACTCTCCTTTGATGCAAGGCTTCTTTTTACCTCGTCCCTTCTTGCTTTCTGGTGTACCCATCTTCTGCTTTAGATCCCCAATTCTCGGTGCATTTTCTTCAAGTGGTGATATGGTCTTGTCATCAGAATTTGGAGAGACTGTCGTCCGATGCAAAGTATCCTTTTGTGTTTCGTCTATGGTCCTTTCTTCCAATTCCTTGCACTCAACGTCTCTCTTTTCAAATGGTGGTATTTCCCTTTCTTCCTCCACTTGCACAGCTTCTTCGATGCACCTAATACTAGGCATCTTGATATCTCGTTCTTCTTGGCCCTCAAATGAGGCCATCTTCCGTTTCAAATCTTCAATCATCTCATCTACCTTCCGCATTTTTCGCTCATACTCTTCAAAACATAGGGATCCTTTCTTCATTGGCTTCTTGGTATGCCTACCCTTGATGTATGATTTTGTGTCATTCTGCTTCTTTGTCCTAATCACAGAGCCTTTTCGGTTAGTGTTCTTGAGTACATTTTTCAAGGGTTGAACCTTGGCGGTTGATAAGAATTCCATATTGCCGAACCCCCTAGCTCCTTGTCCGCTAGCTTTGGGCATGTTCACGATCCCTCTTAGTGTCCTCACCATCTCATTCCAGCTAAAGTACATGTCACCCATGGTTTCGTTGGGAATCTAACTTCACAAAAATAAGACTTAGTGGGCATCGAGAATCCTAAATGCAAGCTTGATTTTGTGTTTGAAACTGGTGGGAATGTGTGATGGAATACCTTTGCAAAACATTTTTCTCTTTCTCCCAAAATACATATTTTATGAAGACTCGGGTTCAAAAGCGTTGAAAATTGAAAAAATAAGACACCTTAGCTCGAATCCGTTTTTGTGCTTTAAAAAACATGAAGTGCAATGCCAAATGGATGCAAATGTGAATTTCCTAAGACAAGGTAGACCGACTGAACATATATGTCAACTGGGAAACAACACCAAAAATTTGACATCGGCTTAAATATGTATACTTACATCCCTAGAGTTAGTTTACCAGGCTCTTCAATTCACACTATGCGATATAGCACCCTACGCAGAGTTAGCACTATTTACACATATTCGAATCCACAACAATAATCACACAAAAATGCACGTACCACTTATTGATTCATCATGCATGGGATGGTCTGGGTATGCAGCTGGTTGGGGGCCAAAAGATTGCCACTAGAGAATAAGTTGACCTACTCACATATGATAATGGATATCGCGTGAGGTCCAAGGCCAGTTAATCCCCATCATTGCTAAGCATCGAGAAACGGGTTCACTCAAGCCGCCATCGCTTAAAGAAAGCATGTGGTGGACTCGGATTCCCTCGCCTAATTACGGTAGAGGCTCACATCAATCATTATGAATGCAAGGCACTTATGATGACACATAAAAAGGCACAAAAATCCCAACTATTGCACAAGATTTTTTGAACCCACTAATTCCCCAGTGGAGTCGCCAACTGTGAGAACCCGACCCAAAATCATTTGGGCCTTCTAACCTATTCCTTTTACCTTCTTCCTCGGGTCAATTCTATGTTAATAAAGTCGCCACCTAAGTTTTATTAGGGACAAAACTTAGGAAAAACCCTTAAATGACTTATTAGGGACAAAACTTAGGAAAAACCCTTAAATGACTCCTTAGGCAACCGGTCATGGCAAACCAAAGACATGGGATCAGGAGTTCGTCACGGATGGGAAGCTGTTAGGCACCCATCCGTGTTGGGTCGAAACCTTGTTCAATTGAAGAGAAAAGTGTGCCTTGTGCAAGTGTGCAGAAGTGTGGAAAACAAAGAAAAGGGGGAGAAAAAGACTTGGCTTGCATCCCGTTGTGAAACCGAGACTACCTACGTACCCGAGTGATCGGGGTCAAAGCCACGTGCTTCTAAACGTGGCACACAAAGGCCACTTACATCAACAAAAGAGACATCATATAATCAGCCAGAATCAATCAATAAGAGTTTAGTATTACCTCGGGTAGCCCTCCTCTAGCTCCTTGCAATGGGTTGAGTTCTACACCCACCTTCTTGCCACTTCTAGGTTCTATAGTTGTTCTTGATTCCTCTTTTCTGGACTACTGTTGATGCTCCCCACGAAATTTCTCCAGAGTTTCTGCCTTAGAAAATATTTCCAAGCTTGGAGAAGTGGAGTTTCTCCAAGCAACAATAGCTTATGGGTGTGTATATGTAGAATGTTGTGTGTCCTTTGAAATATGTGTGAGGGGTCCTATTTATAGTGTTCTAGGAACCCTAGGGGCGTGGATCTGCTTAATGGTGAAGATTATGCCCGAAAATCTGGTCTAAAACGACGTAGGATCGAAAAAGGAACAAAAATCGGGAAAATCGGAGATTCTGGGGACCTATCACCGCCATGGCCGGCGGTCATCACATGGATGGCTGCCAGGCCCAGCGGTCATGCAAGGATGACCGCCGGCACCTGGCGGTCATCACGACATGACCCCCGGTCACGCGGCATTTCCCCCGTTCTTTCGTTTTTTGATCCCCTATCCCCCTATTTCAGCTCCGATTTGATCCTACCGCGTAAACAACCCCCAATCAACCAAAAATCACTCAATTACTTGATTAGCACTCCCCTAAATCATTCCGTAATTGATTGATTACACATTAACAGCCATTTAAGCCCAAAATCATACAAAAAACACAAAATCTAATTAAATGATGACTTATGTGGAAAATCAGAGCAAAAATTAACCTGTAAGAAATGTGTTAATCGGCTGGATAAACTCTGGAAAAATATTTTTAAATCCATTTATAGCCCAAGAATAAATCATCTCAATATAATTGGGTAAGAAACAAATAAAAGGCCCAAGCAATATTTTAATGCAAATAAACCTTATTATATGTCTTATCCTAAGGTTAAATCATCTCATTAATCCTAGGATTTAAGTCCATAAAGGTTTAGGTCATTAATTCTACTAAATTAAATTCATATTACGCTTGAACCTTGGACCAAATCATCTCATTGATCCTAAGTCTACACATGTACGAAATCTAATTTAATAAAATTTTCGTGTGCCAAATTTGGGTGTTCAGAACAGGTTAACCGAGTTGTTGTTTAGATCATGATTTTTTTTTACATTATAGAATTGCTTAGAATTAGATTTTGTATTAGAATTAAAAATTTTAAATTAATTATTAATATTTTTTAATATGTACCTTGAAAAAAAAATATTTGTTAATTTTTTGATATTCTAAATTTTATAGTTATTTATCATAATTATTTCTTTTGTAGTCTTTGTTTTTGTTGGTAGTTATCATTGACTATTCTACTTTTTTCTTATTTCTTTCTTTATTTTCATATGGTTTCTTATTTGTTGCTGTGTGATAGATCGTCTCAATTAGGTAAGAGTAATGTTAATACTTGGTAGGAATATTTGTGTATAAATGCTTAATTATAATATAAAAACTACATGTCATTCATTATTATGCGACATGTTGTTCCAACAAAATAGAAATAAAACATTATTATTATTATTATTATTATTATTATTATCTCGGAGGAATATTCTTCAGCTTAATTTAAACTATGTAAAACTACATGTCATTGATTATTGTGTAACATGTCGTCCTAATAGAATGAGCAAAAAGAATAAATCAATTAATGAAGAGTAATAAGGTCAATAGTAATTAATGAAAGGTAACTGGGTCGATTTGTCGGCTTTTCTGGTGTTGGTGCTTTATATATACTAGTTTCTGTGCATGTGCGATGCACATGATATAGTAATATATAGTATCAATAATTTTTTTACAGTCACTACTAATAAAACTAATATGAAATTATACAAAACAATTGTTAGGCAATTTATTTATGAATAAATTGAGTAATAAGACATAGTGAAATAATAACAATTCTTCCCTAAATTATATTTAAATTATTTATTTCTCATGAGGCAGAGACGCTGGATTGAGCTTTTGAAGGATTATGATTGTACTATCGAGTACCATCCAGGCAAGGCCAATGTTGTTGCAGTTGCAATGAGTCGGAAGAGAGTGGCTTCTGCGGATGAGGACTCAGTTTCTTATGCTTTGCCTTCCTTGGTGGAGCTGAGGTCGTTGGATGCACAGTTGGAGGTGGATGTTACTGGGGCGTTGTTAGCCAGTTTGAGCATCCGGCCGACCTTGCGGGATAAGATCATGGAGTTGCAGTATAGTGATCCTCGTTTAGAAGAGTTGTGGGATAAGGCTCTCGGTGGAGAGAGTTCTAGTTTCTATGTCCTGGAGGAAGGTGCTTTGATGACTGGTGATCGGTTGTGTGTTCCGGATGTCGATGATTTGAGGAGATGGATCATGGATGAAGCGCATAATGCGCCATATGCTATGCATCCGGGTAGCACCAAAATGTACCAGAACTTGAAGAGTCATTATTGGTGGCCCGAGATGAAGAAGAATGTTGCAGAGTTTGTGGCTCGTTGTATGACTTGTCAGTAGGTGAAAGCCAAGCATCAGGCTTGTGATATAAAACGCCCGTGTCCCAATTTAATAATATAAATTACAAATTAATTATAAATTGACCAAATTGCCCTTATCATTCCCGGGACACCCGTATCCCAAAATATCCATTAAAGAATATACATCATGTGAAGTGACCAAAATGCCCTTCTACCCGGGATACAATATCAACAACAAAATCAATGAACATTTATACAACAAATTACACAACAACGAGTATGCAGCGGAAGACTAAACATATGATAACATGTATGCAGTGAACTCTATGGATCCGACCCGAGGAGAGGGAAAGCACCGCCACCTGCTGATATGCACCACTGCTCAATGAGCAGTTAACCTGAAACAGACTGTGAGGGGGTGAGACCAACCACTGTCTCACCGCAGAC
>JAKUCV010002196.1:0-20664 GCA_028386065.3 Turnera subulata | reverse complement strand
TATTGGGCCTAAAGCACATTCCCCAAAACCATTGGGCCTAAAACCCATTTAAATTAGTTACATTTTATTGGGCCTAAAGCCCATCTCAATTACAAGCCATTGGGCCTAAAGCTCACTTCATTAGTCTTTGGGCCTAAAAGCCCACATAGAATTAATATGACATTAATTGGGCCTAAGCCCGGCCCATCACAGTAATACTTTAATCAACCTCCCGAGCCCAAATATTTTTCGGCCTAACGGTTCTAAACGCGTCGGAAGTTCCCGGCCACGCGCCTCTAACCTATCACACTCGGTCTTTCACTATTACCATTTATTTGAATACATCGATATTAAGCTTCTACGGTACATGATATGTACAATAATTAAATTACAACATTGCCGGGAATTAACGTCTAATGCCGATCTCCGCACCGTCACGTCAAAATCAGCAACAGTCCTTCTCGGATTCCGGTCAGTCCTTGCCGGAACGAAACCCGAGTCGCCGGAAAATTCCCGAGCTCACCGGATTCCGGTCTACCTCGCCGGAAAAGTCCACAACAACCAGAAACGAACCACAATCACACTACTGCCACAACCGGGAAAACCATTTCAACAATACAATAAACCAAAACTAATTGGGAGAAGAATTTGGAGTCAAGGAAGGTGCCGGAAAAAAGCTTACCGGAGTAATAAATTCGTTCCGGCCGGATCCAAACCCATTGCCAAGCCTCAAATCCTTACTCAAGGTCTCGGATCCTGCGAAGGAACTCTAACCCGAGAGGAACCACCACGGAAACCCCTCACTGCCATCAACCAGAGACACAACCCACACTGCCGAGGGCAAACCCGAGCACAGCCAGAGCATCCCTGCTGCCGGCGACAACCCAGTCACAAATACAACCCACAGTCCAATCGACAACAAATAGAAAAAAAAAGGAAGAAGAAGCAAGAGACGGCTGGAATACTCACCAGACGACGGCGGCACAAGCTCTGGTCGTCCGCTGCCCCGTCTTCCCCACCAACAACCTGAGGCAACTCGCACCACAGCCTCACCGTTTGGAGGCACAGAACCACCAGCAAACATAGACGAACCCATATCCGCCGTCTGCAAACGACATCCGACCACCAAGCACGACCGACTCGCCCCCACCACAAACCCAAACAACCCATTCGGGTTAGAACCAGAACACAGCCAATTCGAAGCCAAAAAGAAAAGGAGAGGGAAGAGTTGGCACTTACCGACCACATGCGACGATGGCGGCGTGGGAGCAAATGCTCAGAACCCGGTGGCGGCGGCGTTCGTGCGTGAATCAGAGATGAACCCGGCAGCGGCGCAAGCAGAGCCATCACCACCCCTCTGCTCGTCCTTCACCAAGGCGGCGACACGAAGAGAAAAGATGGAGGCGGCGGCCTCTCGACGGCATCAGCTCGAAAAGAGGAAGGAGAAGAAGAAGGGGACAGGAGGTGCGACGGGTTTTGGGTGAAACGAATGGGGAGAGGAAGGGAAGAGATCGTGGGGAGTGAAGAGGGAGAGAAAGAAAATAGAAGGGAAAAGAGAAGAAGCAGGTGAGGGGCGGCCGAATCGGAAGAGAAGAGTAGGAAAAAGAAAGAGGAGGGAGGGGAAAGAGATGAATTTATACCACCACTCTAGGGTTAGGTTTTTTTTTGTCAAAGGCAAAACGACGTCTTTTTGCTTCCAAACGACGTCACTTCATCTTCAAGCCCTCCCTTGGTCATCCTCAAAGTCAAAGCACATCCCATTGTGTGTTTTAGGTTTTGGCTCTACCAAAACTACGTAGTTTTAGTAAAAACTACACCCCATCTCGTGTTTCACCACAAAATACAAATAAACTCCAAAAGAAATTCAATTACGGTTTATCTTCACCCTTAAATAAATATTTCCAAAGAAAAGAAGAAGAAATTAATAATAATCTTCTTGACCTAAAATCCTGGAAATTCCTCGAGGGTAGAATCGGAAATAAAATTTAAAAATTCTTAAAATTCCATAAATATTAATTACTGGAAATTCGGGGCGTTACAGTTCTACCCCACTTAACAAAATTTCGTCCTCGAAATTGCAAGATAAGTCAAGCAATCAAGTGCTTAGCTGACACAAACGAGTGTCACCCGGTATCAAAATACCGTCGGCCAAACCACCAAGTAGAACCATCATGTCCATCAAATACATTTCCAAGCAAGAACTCCAATATACTCAAGTCAATCATCGACTGAATCTAACATGATCAATAGGTCATAAGATCAAAACTCCAAACAAAGAATCTTATCCAATCATAATCAACAATATTGATACTAGAACCCATAAACCGTTTCACTTACCATCAATCAACCAAAAATATGACCAATCTTTTAATCCATTACACATATCCTCTAACACAGAACCCCAAGTTGTTACCTAAGTAACAAGATCATCACTCCCATTGTGAATACCTCAAGACCAAAAATCCATAATCTATCACATGTTTCGAACCTCGAGTATTTCCTTTATCTCACACCAATTCAGCCAAAATCGTATATATCCTTGATCAAACCTTAGGCACTAGAAACCGAACATTACCGAAAAATCATACTTATAACTCTATTCCTTGGACTCCATAAGACCTGAACATCCCTACATACTCATATTCATGAATCTATCTCTCGCACCATAACCACCACGTTCATCATAATGATTTTGATAAAGAACCTAAAACATCAATGTATATCTCATGACGTAACTTAACAAACTAGCAACTAAATCACTGTACTCGAGATCACCTCAAAAGAATCAAAACTCAATATGAACATACCACCATCATCCTACTTCCAACACATGGACTATAACCTCAACAGAAATTCATGATCAAAACCTTTTAATCACAATCACCATTAATATCTCCAAACTCATCAAAGTTTAGTACCTCAAGTATCGTTAAAAGATTTTTCCCCAAATATACCATTAGATCACTCCTCAAATTAGTTCAAGAAATCATCTCGCACTCCGAACAAATCTAGCCATAAAATAATTCCACAAGTAATTACAATTCCTCACGTTCACGAATAACTTGATCACCAAGATCACAAGAATCAAATCTACAAGTATCACATAAGATCATCCCCTAACAGACTTAACACCCGAAAACAAATTGATGGTTCTTACTTGTATTGGCCAGTTCGTCATAGACAAGGAACATAACCCAAGATTCAAGAGTCTACACCGACTCTAATAGATCATTGGATAAACCACAAAATAATCTTCACTACAGCCTAAGCAGTAAAGGTAAGCATATCATTTACACAATAATACCGGGTCACTCCGACCCTCAGCAGGTGCGTGTCCTCCACCGGATCCATAGTACGACTCACTATATGAATGCATCTGACAATGCGACAAACGACTCACACAGGAGCAGACTTATGCACACAAGATCACAAAAGCAATCATAACATCCCCAAGGATCTACAGCCTGCTCCGCTACCAACTAAAACGCCCGTGTCCCAATTTAATAATATAAATTACAAATTAATTATAAATTGACCAAATTGCCCTTATCATTCCCGGGACACCCGTATCCCAAAATATCCATTAAAGAATATACATCATGTGAAGTGACCAAAATGCCCTTCTACCCGGGATACAATATCAACAACAAAATCAATGAACATTTATACAACAAATTACACAACAACGAGTATGCAGCGGAAGACTAAACATATGATAACATGTATGCAGTGAACTCTATGGATCCGACCCGAGGAGAGGGAAAGCACCGCCACCTGGTGATATGCACCACTGCTCAATGAGCAGTTAACCTGAAACAGACTGTGAGGGGGTGAGACCAACCACTGTCTCACTGCAGACGAATAAACCAATAATATACAATACAAATCAACTACAATTACACTGGCATCAAACAACAACAACCTCAATACACAGAGCAAGACATCAACAGACTACATACCATCACTTGTCATTACTTATCTTATCATCTTTGTTATTAGGTTTAAATATTTTATTAGGGCCCTCTACTGTGTGCGTCGAGCTCGGTCCCGTCTCATGAGACAACCAGGCATAAGCCCAAATAAACCAGGCACGAAGCCCAAATAAAGCAGGCACGAAGCCCAAACATATCCAGAGAGAGAGACAGAGAGAAAGAGGGAGGTAGAATGGGGGAGATAGAAAGAGGGAGATAGAACCGGCCATCACAGGCCCACATGCTAACCCGTATGCCATCCCGAGGGGTATTACTTCCCGCTCGAACCAACCGGTCAACAGCCCCACAGTAGACTTATTATTGTATGTTATTCAATTACGCTTAAGGAGATGTACCATACATTATGATTCAACAGTGTTGTGTGGAATTTAATATCTTATTCTCAAGTCCGGGCCTCCAGCCCACAGTCCACCACACAAACACAAATCCAAAAAAAAAAAATCATGTTATTTAGCATAACGAACAAACATGCTCAACTGGCATAACATATTACACCAGCACACAATTCACTCAATCAGGCATACCGCATCAAAGATATCATCAATATATATACACCTTGCAATCAACAACAGCAGCACATCAAGCAAGCATGCATACAGCATTCAAGACCAACAATTAATACCACTTTATATATCAAGACAGTTAACCGAGCATTGTAGGCAGTAATGCATACAAAGGTTTATAAGTCCTCACCTTGGCCATAATAATTGTCCCGAAAGCCGAAGCCTCGTTTCGCCTCAACAACCTCATGTCCATAACCTCCTATGAACATATATACCATATAAGATATTTACTCACGGAAATCAAATCAAATACATGCTAATGATATCGTCTTTAGCTTAAATCGTACAATAGACCCGTTACCAAGAAACCCAGGTCTAAACCCAATATTCAAATCCAATTTTATACCTGGGCCTAAGGCCCACATCATAAGAACCCTTTGGGCCTAAAGACCATCTTAAAATAATATCCATTTATTGGGCCTAAAGCACATTCCCCAAAACCATTGGGCCTAAAACCCATTTAAATTAGTTACATTTTATTGGGCCTAAAGCCCATCTCAATTACAAGCCATTGGGCCTAAAGCCCACTTCATTAGTCTTTGGGCCTAAAAGCCCACATAGAATTAATATGACATTAATTGGGCCTAAGCCCGGCCCATCACAGTAATACTTTAATCAACCTCCCGAGCCCAAATATTTTTCGGCCTAACGGTTCTAAACGCGTCGGAAGTTCCCGGCCACGCGCCTCTAACCTATCACACTCGGTCTTTCACTATTACCATTTATTTGAATACATCGATATTAAGCTTTTACGGTACATGATATGTACAATAATTAAATTACAACATTGCCGGGAATTAACGTCTAATGCCGATCTCCGCACCGTCACGTCAAAATCAGCAACAGTCCTTCTCGGATTCCGGTCAGTCCTTGCCGGAACGAAACCCGAGTCGCCGAAAAATTCCCGAGCTCACCGGATTCCGGTCTACCTCGCCGGAAAAGTCCACAACAACCAGAAACGAACCACAATCACACTACTGCCACAACCGGGAAAACCATTTCAACAATACAATAAACCAAAACTAATTGGGAGAAGAATTTGGAGTCAAGGAAGGTGCCGGAAAAAAGCTTACCGGAGTAATAAATTCGTTCCGGCCGGATCCAAACCCATTGCCAAGCCTCAAATCCTTACTCAAGGTCTCGGATCCTGCCAAGGAACTCTAACCCGAGAGGAACCACCACGGAAACCCCTCACTGCCATCAACCAGAGACACAACCCACACTACCGAGGGCAAACCCGAGCACAGCCAGAGCATCCCTGCTTCCGGCGACAACCCAGTCACGAATACAACCCACAGTCCAATCGACAACAAATAGAAAAAAAAGGAAGAAGAAGCAAGAGACGGCTGGAATACTCACCAGACGACGGCGGCACAAGCTCTGTTCGTCCGCTGCCCCGTCTTCCCCACCAACAACCTGAGGCAACTCGCACCACAGCCTCACCGTTTGGAGGCACAAAACCACCAGCAAACATAGACGAACCCATATCCGCCGTTTGCAAACGACATCCGACCACCAAGCACGACCGACTCGCCCCCACCACAAACCCAAACAACCCATTCGGGTTAGAACCAGAACACAGCCAATTTGAAGCCAAAAAGAAAAGGAGAGGGAAGAGTTGGCACTTACCGACCACATGCGACGATGGCGGCGTGGGAGCGAATGCTCGGAACCCGGTGGCGGCGGCGTTCGTGCGTGAATCAGAGATGAACCCGGCAGCGGCGCAAGCACAGCCATCACCACCCCTCTGCTCGTCCTTCACCAAGGCGGCGACACGAAGAGAAAAGATGGAGGCGGCGGCCTCTCGACGGCATCAGCTCGAAAAGAGGAAGGAGAAGAAGAAGGGGACAGGAGGTGCGACGGGTTTTGGGTGAAACGAATGGGGAGAGAAAGGGAAGAGATCGTGGGGAGTGAAGAGGGAGAGAAAGAAAATAGAAGAGAAAAGAGAAGAAGCAGGTGAGGGGCGGCCGAATCGGAAGAGAAGAGTAGGAAAAAGAAAGAGGAGGGAGGGGAAAGAGATGAATTTATACCACCACTCTAGGGTTAGGTTTTTTTTTTTGTCAAAGGCAAAACGACGTCTTTTTGCTTCCAAACGACGTCACTTCGTCTTCAAGCCCTCCCTTGGTCATCCTCAAAGTCAAAGCACATCCCATTGTGTGTTTTAGGTTTTGGCTCTACCAAAACTACGTAGTTTTAGTAAAAACTACACCCCATCTCGTGTTTCACCACAAAATACAAATAAACTCCAAAAGAAATTCAATTACGGTTTATTTTCACCCTTAAATAAATATTTCCAAAGAAAAGAAGAAGAAATTAATAATAATCTTCTTGACCTAAAATCCCGGAAATTCCTCGAGGGTAGAATCGGAAATAAAATTTAAAAATTCTTAAAATTCCATAAATATTAATTACTGGAAATTCGGGGCGTTACAGAAACCCCAGGTACACCCTAGAATATAGAGAAGTACTTACATGATGAGATCCGGATGTAGCTGGCCTTCCGAGATGTTCGAGTAGGTTGGATTGGGTATTCGGGAGAAAGTGGATAATGTTAATAGTGTTGGTGTGCATATTAGTATGGGTTTAGGCTCGGTAACATGTGCTGGTGTCGGATTGAGAGTAATGGTGAGCATAGGCTTGGCCTAGAGCACTCAAATGGGTTCGTAGTGATCCGATGGCACGGGTTGGCCTAGCTTGGTGTCCCGAGTGCTCGATTCATCTTATCGGTCAATAAATGGTGGGAAACATTAGGAATGTGATTATTTGGTGTAATAGATTCATTAGAGGCACGATTTTCCTGGGGGATTATTGGTTGGCTCGATTTGGTGCGAAATAGTGCACAACCGGGGCAATGGTGTGCCTGTCGGTGCACAATTACGCTCGATGAGGGTAAATATGTAATTGGCCAAACCGACCAATCAGAATGAGACGTGTGGCTCGGGGATAAGCTGCTGGTGGTTTTAGTGTGCAAGCTAGTAGGTTGAGTGTCATGGTTCAATTGGTAGGAAAACAAGCACGAGGTTACACGTGCTTGTGCAGGTGGCAGCACTTAGGCAAGAGGTGGCAAGTGGGAGCTTACTCACCTACTTGCCTATGCTTTAAGGGGGTGAAGCAGGCACCTTTTAATCATTTGTTCCAGATGAAATTCGTGATAGGTGTGAGAGAGAGAGGGAGAGAGAGAAGGAGAGATAAGAGGGGAGAGGAGAAGTGAGCCTAGGGGTTCTGCTCTCGGCCAGACAGACCCCTGGCCACTAAACTGAAGATTCCGGCCAAACCACCGGTTAGAATTGGACAAAACCAAATCTCAGAGTTAGCTAACTTCGATAGATTTAGTTGAGATGTGGTTTGGTGGATTTTGGAGCTGAACTAAGAGAGTTATGTGCTCTCCAATTTCACTGTTTTGCAGCAGACCTGCTGCCAGACCCCGAAATGATGTAGGAGCCATAACTGGAGTTAGATAGCTTGGAATTGGGTGTTCTCAGTGGCTATGGAAAGCTAAGAGGCAGGGCTACAACTTTGATGTTGATTCCCAAGGTCGGTCTGCCTCTAGGTGCATGTTCAACCTCGGTGAAGCTTTTACTGGTGCAGGGCAGATCCTACCCGAGTTGCTGTAAAGATGATTTGTATGAATGAATTGTGGTTTATATTATATGTTGCTATGCTTGTGTTGTGATGTATACTTATGTGTGTGTTACAGGGCAGTATGAACCCTAGATGCCCAAGGGTTCCAAAGTGAAGGCATGAATAGCCTTGATGTGCCTAATGGCTTTGTTGATGTGTCTAATGGTTTGGTAAGTGGGGTTGCATGCTTATGATGGTTAATGGTGCTCATTTGTTGGTTGACGACCCAATGGGCTCAGTGGTGGCACCTATGGTGCAAGATTGTGGTTATGCCTTGGCTTATAAGACTAGCCCAGTGGTCGGGCTGTGCATTTCATGCATATCATGTGCATCATGGCATTTACATAAGATTGTTGTTATTGATGATGATTGAGGGACCATGCAGTACCACATGGCTGCCTGGTCAATATAAGAAGATGGTGGTGTTGTGCTAGGTGCTGTGTGTGGTTGTGGTAGCCAATCGGTTATGCCTCGTGCGTGGGGCTGTGGGCTAAGGAGTAACATTGTTGGCAAGGCTACCGGACCATGAAGGTAGGCTTAGTACAACTTCACAATAGCTTACCCGTGGGCTAATCACGGTGGCATGTGGGGAGTGCGTTTGGATGTTATTTTCCACTTGTGTTGGTATCATTGCTATTGCTTGTATGTCACTCTACTTACTGAGTTTATACTCACCCCCCCCCCCATTTCCTCCCCTTGTCTTGCAGGTGCGAGTTTGAGGGTACGGGTTATAGGTCGATGGGTATAGCCGATTCGGTCTCCATTTATTATTTTATTTTGTACATTTATATGAGGAGGTTATGTTAATGTATAAAATGTGTTAGTGCCCCTTGTAGCAAGAGCTTTATGACATTAGTGAAGTTGTGTTTATAAGTGAGTTTGATTCTTTTATTTGTATATAGTTGCCTTTGCGTTTGTTGGTTGTTGCTTCCTTTTACGCTGCACACTTCTTGGTTGGTAACCCGCCGAGCAGAGGCAACGGGGTTTTGGTTGAGGTGGAGAAAGGCCTTTGGGTGCCTTGTGGCAGATGGTGGGTGCGCAAGGTACCTGGCCGGTCGCGCTTAGCGGGGGCGTGTCAGAATTGGTAGCGGAGCATGTTTATGCAGGATGTGTTTGATGTCTAGACAATTTGCTACCGAAACATGCGAGAGTTTTTGTAGTGGAGCATGATTTTTCTGAAAGTGTGCGTCATGTCATGTCAAATGTGATGGTTATGGTAACGGAGTATCTTTTTGAAAAGGTTAGGTGTCCATGTTAGTTGGGTGTGAAAGAAGTGGCATCGAGGTATGGTTAAGTAATTTTGCTAGAGGGGCATAGGTTGTTGAGTCTTGTGGCTAGTACCCATCGATTTAGAGGTTCGGGTTTGGTGAGTGGCGTTGGTTTTATTTATGTGCTATATATGTGTTACATGTTGTGTTTTGACGTTTGCTTGATGTGTAGCTCGGGAAACTCATGGACAGTTTCATTGGCTCGGAATAGTTGAGAACAAGGAACTAAAGGAAGTAAATAGATAGTTTTGTGGATTTAACGGAGTGTAAGTGGTGGTGAATAAGCTTAATGATGGATTGGGATGGTTTCTATGGAAGTAGAATTGAGGTACGAGAAAAGAAGTTTATGAGAGGATGTGTGAGTATAAACGGGTGACATTGTAGTTTGCGAGTTGTAGCTCGGTATTAGTAAGGAAACGACAGTAGATAGTGTTGTGGAACCTAAAGCGGAGTAAGGTATAATGGAATAGGTTGCGATTGTTGGTTTATAGTTTGTAATTTGGCTTTTAAGTTCCTTAAATAGTAATGGATGAGATGATGGTTTATGAATGTTCCAATCAGTTAGCATATATTTGAGTAAAGACGACACCCTAGAGATATTACTGATAGTTGGAGTTAGATTGTAGAATGCTAAATTATGATGAAGTATGTTGATTGATTTGGGAGTGATTGTGAAGTATTACATACTTTTGGGAGTCATAACTTTAATATGGAAGGAAGTTCCAATTATCTAGGGGAATGGTAAGAAGTTGAAGCATAAGCGGAGTGACGCAGCGAAAGCATGATTTTCCTGTTTGTATGTGATTTGTCCGAGAGGGATATTTTGGCGACTCAGTTGGTGCACTTGGTGTACCAACGCACGCATTAGTTTGCATAGTGCGAGAGTAGTGCATTTAGTGGTCTAGTTGGAGCAATTGATTGGTTGACCGATTAGAGTGCTAGTGCACACATGAATGTGCGACTAGTGAGTTTGGTGGTTCGGTTACGGGTAATTGGCCTTGTTGGCCAAATGGCATAGTAGTGTTCAGGTAGTGCAACATAGTGGAGTGAATAAGAAGTAGAAGCTATTAGGATGAGAGAATGAGTATATGGATTGTAGTAGCTTATTAAGTGATGTATCATGTGGAGAACTTAAGTGGAGACTTATATGGTTACATTTGGACGGCTAACGGTACATTGTAAAGTTTTGTTCACTTAGACAATGTGGCCACAACTTATAACGTTTTTGCAATTATTGTTTTGGAAAATATTTTTAAAGGCAAAAAATAAGCAAGTTTGGCATAAGTACCGTATAGCTTATCCATTTGTACCGTGGTAAGAAGTGATAGATAGTTGAGAGAACTAGAATATATAAGATTCCGATTGAGTTGTCGAGGTAAGTGAAACGGATTATAATGAGATGTGACCATGAGAGAGTATTGGATGTATATAGACAAAATGAACATGTCATTTGAGGGTTCTAAGTGAGGAGTTGAGGTTGAAGGCTATGAATTTTGAGGTAAACAGGTTGAAGATATATTAGACTGAGTTATCACTTGAGTACCAGAATTGAGATATAGAAGGAGGAATATGGAGTAATAGAATGATCGGGAGTTACATAAAAAGATTGATGTTGTCTTTGAGGTTAGGGTAACACCTGAATTTCGAGGACGAAATTCATTGAAGGAGGGGATTATGTGATACCCCATGTACACCCTAGAATATAGAGAAGTACTTACATGATGAGACCCGCTGAGCAGAGGCAACGGGGTTTTGGTTGAGGTGGAGAAAGGCCTTTGGGTGCCTTGTGGCACATGGTGGGTGCGCAAGGTACCTGGCCGGTCGCGCTTAGCGGGGGCGTGACAAGGCTCCTGCCGGTAAGTTGAGATCTTTGACTATTCCGCAGTGGAAGTGGGAGCATATCACTATGGACTTTGTGATCAGGTCACCGAGGACCCGGGGTCGACATGATGCCATCTGGGTCATTGTTGACAGGTTGACCAAGACAGCTCATTTCCTACCGATTCAGCAGACGGATACAATGGATAAGCTGGCGAAGTTATATGTTTCGGGTATTGTCCGTCTACATGGAGTTCCACTATCCATTGTGTCGGACAGGGATCCGAGGTTTACTTCCCACTTCTGGAAGAGCTTATAGTCAGCTTTGGGTACTAAGCTGAATTTCAGTACTGCATTCCATCCGCAGACCGATGGACAGTCAGAGAGGACTATACAAACGCTGGAGGATATGCTTAGAGCATGTGTGCTCAATTTCAGTGGTTCTTAGGATGAGACATTACCGTTAGTTGAGTTTGCTTACAACAATGGGTATAACTCTAGTATCGGTATGGTGCCTTATGAGGCTTTGTATGGGCGGAAGTGTCTTAGTCCGATCTGTTGGGATGAGGAAGGTCTGAGATAGTTGGTTGGTCCAGACCTAGTCCAGGAGACTGTTGATCAGATCGAGGTGGTTAAGCAGTGCATGAGAGCTGCTCAGGACTGGCAAAAGAGTTTTGTCGATAAGCATCGTCGGGAGATGGAGTACAATGTAGGTGACAGAGTTTTCCTCCGTGTTGCTCCCTGGAGAGGTGTTATCTGGTTTGGGAGGAAGGGCAAGTTGAGCCCTCGTTATATTGGTCCTTATGAGATCATGGAGCGGATTGGTCCGCTGGCCTACAGGTTCGCTTTACCGGAGGAGCTGTCGCGCATACATGATGTATTCCATGTTTCGATACTGAGGCATTATCGGTCTGATCCTAGTCATGTTGTATCCCCGACAAAGGTGGAGGTTTCTGAGGATTTGACCTATGTTGAGGAGCCGGTGGAGATTTTGGCTCAGGAGGTGCGGCAGTTGAGGAGTCGTACCATTCCTGTAGTTCAGGTCAGATGGAGTCGTCATTCCCCGAATGAGGCTACTTGGGAGGTTGAGTCCCATATAAGAGAGCAATATCCACATCTGTTCTGATTTTCATATCTTGTAATTTCGAGGACGAAATTTTCTTAAGTGGGGTAGAATTGTAACGCCCTGGATTTTCATAAATTAACTTACGGAAATTTTTGGAATTTTATTCCAATTTTACCCTTGAGGTATTTTCGAGTTTTAGTCGTGGAAATAAATTATTTTTCCTTGGAAATGTCAATTTTAAGTTGGTACGGTTCTTAGTTCGGGTTCCGTGGAAAACGAATTCGAGATCGGGGTGAAACGCGAAGCTTATCGTTGTTTCAATCAAAACTACGTCGTATTGGGAAAAAAAACAAACAAACAAACGGGTCAACAGGGCGGGTTGACCGCGCCCAGCCGAACGACGCGTCGTTCGGGCTGGCGGGTCAAATCCTAAAACCCCCTTCCCTCTTCTTTTCTTTTTCTTCTTTCTCTCCTTTCTCTTCCACGCCGCCGACCCTCTCTCTCTCGCGTCGTTCGAGCTGGCGGGTCAAACCCCCTTCCCTCTTCTTTTTTTTTTTTTCTTTCTCTCCTTTCTCTTCCACGCCGCTGACCCTCTCTCTCTCTCCCTCTCTCCTTTCTCTCTCCCCCACGGGACACTCTTCCCCGATTTGTGGCTTCAATCGGTGAATCCCTCTCTTCCTCTTCACCCTCCCTCACTCTCTTCGTCGACAACATATCACGTACCCTTCTTCTCCTCGCTGTTTGTCGCAGCTTCGTCTCTCGCCGAGACTGGAGCACTCTGTCGCCGCCGCTGCAGTCGGGAGGGAAAAGGGCCACGAGCACGGGTGAGTTTTCTTGCTCCCTCTCCTCTTTTCTTTTCTCGAGTTTGGGTTTTCTTTTCTGTGTTGATGGGTTCTTTGGTGTTGTGGGTGGCGGCTGGGCTCATCGTGGCGATGGCGGATTGTTGTGTTGTTTGTTGGTGTCTTGTTTGGCTTGTGGTTGGTATCCGGTGGGGTGGATTCAACTGGATTGGGGTGGTTCTCGTGGTGATTTGCTCCGGGCAGTGCTGTACCGAGCACAGCTGTGAGTTTGGGTTCAAGTCTAGTGTCGACAGTGAGGACTTGTTTTCAGGTGAGTGTTCCTGCAGCCTTTCTTTCTTCCTCAATTCGTTTTGCTGACGGTTTTGTGATTATGACTGTTGATGGTCGTTGTGTTGTCGTAATGGTTGCGCCAGTGTTCGGCCCTGGTTTTGGTGTAGGCTTGAGGTTACTGCGGTTCAGCAGATTTTGTTTTGGACAGATCTGGTTACTGTACAAGGGTTTCGGTAAGGATCCTTTCTAATTCGTTTGATGCTTATGTGGGCTTGCGTTCTCTCGTTGAATCTGTGTTTGAGTGCTGTTTTGGTTGTGATCAGTTGTGATAGTGTGTTGTGGTCGATATCCGGTGTTGTAAATTTTTCCGGTAAGGTCACCGGAATCCGGCGAGGCTCGGGAATTTTCTGGTGAGGGCTCGGGTTTTTGTTCCGGCATTTAACGGTATTACCTTGATGTGTAATTTGTTATACATTCATGGCATGTATTAATTATTCTGAATGGGTTGTATTAAATGTATTTTTCATAGTAGAAACCGAGAGTTGGAAGTGAGTAGCTTGTGACCGGTTTGTCCGACGCGGGTAGAACCTTTAGGACGGTAACTCGGGCTCGGGTAAAACCCTTAAATGGAAATTAGTCTAAATCGGGCCCAGGCCCTGTAATGAGATTTTATGACTTAATTTGATGACCTTTGGACTTGGGTAACGGGCTTTAAGCCCAACTTCATAATGGGCTTTAGGCCTGGGATTCGGTTTTGGACTTAGATGGGCTATAGGCCCGTCAACTCGTTAAGGACAAAATGAATGGGCCTTAGGCCCGGAAATTATTTATGGACTTAGTTGGGCTTAAGCTTGGAGCACCTTAGGTTCCAATCTCTTTCGAGTTATCCTTTTGGGCTTGGACCCTAGAATTACTTAACCGGGTAGATTGGGTCAAGTTCTATTCAGTTGAACATATAGATATCATGCATGCAGGGCTTATTGTAATTGTTTGTAATTTACTGTGTGTGCCGGTATTCAGGCACGGGTAATACCTCGGGAGCTGGAGGATCTGTCTTGGGGAAAGCTCCACAGGACAATCGACGTTGAGGTGACTTTATAAGTCTTTTTATGTTTGTATGCATGTGCTTCTGTTAGATTGGTCTGTTTGAGTTGCATGCCTTGTTTGCTAACATGTTGTGATCTGTATTGTGTGCCTATGTGTTTCTATTTGCCGGATGGGTATGATTTTAAATTGTTATGGAATTTAACATATGGAGTGATTTTGGGTGATCTGTGTGATGTACTGTGGGTTGGAAACCCGGATGTTTGATAGAGATAATAATTCACACAACCCTGTTAAATCACAACTCTTGGCACACATGAATTTATAAGTATGCATAAGAATAATGTACAGTAGAAGATAAGCTACTGTGTGCTGATGACCGGTTGGATCGAGCAGGAAGTGATACCCCTCGGGTTTGCATGCGGGATAGCATGGTATATGCGGTTTTAGCATATGGGTCTGTGATGACCGGTTCTACCTCCCCCTTTCTACCTCCCTCTTTCTCTCTCTCTCTCTCTCTCTCTCTCTCTATGGATATGTTTGGGCTTCAAGCCTGGTTGTCTCATGAGACGGGACCGAGCTCGACGCACACAGTAGGGGGCCCTGAATAATAAATATAATAATAAAAGCGTAACACACAAACAGATATAAACCATAAATTGATTGCTTGTATGCTGATGGCATGTTAGTACCGGTTATTGTGTATTTGCCTACTTGTGTTTGTATCTCTACTTTCCTTTCGAACTTGCTTTGCGCACCTACATAACAGATTTATACTGCTCACCGAGTAGGCGACTCACATAATTGCCACCGTTGTTTTTCAGACTTTTAGTTAGCGTGCAGTCTCTTTCTACCTTTCCAGAGTACGGACGTGGTTGTCCCAGCAGGTAGCTGTGCATCTTCTCCCGGTTGGATCCATAGAGCCGACTTGCATATCACTTTCTACTTTTGTTTTTATTTTATCTTTATCTTCCGCTGCATTGGATTTTGTTGAGATGTCATTTTGATTTTGATTACTTTATCGGCGGGTTGCCGGGATTTGTTACCTGATGATGTTTCGGCGGATTGCCGGGTTGACTTATGGCTTGATAAGCCGGTTTTCTCTTGTACTTTATGACATCTCGACTTATTAAGATTTCTTTTTCAGATAATGTTTTTGGTATTGGATTTCGTGTCCCGGGTTTCAGGGGCATTTTGATAAATTCCTTGGATTAAGTATTTTATTTGTAAAATTGGGACACGGGTGTTTCCATTTTTTAATAATTTTTAACTAAATTCATAGTATTATATATATATATATAATATAATATAAATCACATTTTTTATAACCGGCTCCATAATTATTTATTTCTATGAGACATAATATATTTTCAAAGCTCATATTCATTTTTGCGTTCATGCTTTCCTTTCCATTATTTTCTCTAATATAGATTTTTTTATTCTTACTTTCAGATTGATGTTAATTATTTTTCTTATTATATAGACTTGTATATTATTATTCATAGTTTACTAACTTTTTTGATATATTATAAGCAATGTTGGTGCCGGTCGGCACAAAATAAATATAAATAATAAAATTAACATGGAATATAATCTATACTATATTAAAAAAGAAACACCAAAACATAAAACAGAAAAAATATTGGTGTGGATCGATTATTACTTGGCATATGATCTATACTGTGTTAAAAAAGAAGCATGAAAAAAAAAACAGGTGCCAACAAAATTATATTAAGTTGTCGAAAACAAATACCTGAAGTTGTTGAAAAACAAAAATAAAATTGGTGCCAGTTGGTTCATTCGTTGTTGCTAATGTGTTGCTAGTAAGGGGAATTTGCCTAGAAGAAAAAATATTAGTAAGGAGGAATTACAAAGCAAACATTATGATGGAGATAGATTTGAATCAAAACAAAAAGAGAAGAGAACGACTGGATATTGAACTAAATAAATTTTAATAACAGTTGGATTGTGAAATTTTTAAATTTGAAAACTAATGCTGCTAATTGTGAATGCCTGACCCAAAATTACTTGGCCTATTCACATTTCCTTTACACCTTCTTCATAACCATCATCCAACATCTTTGGAGTCGCCACCCAAATTTTATTAAGGGACAAAAACTTGGGAAAAACCCTTCATGTGACTCCATTTAGGCAACCGGATAACGAACCAAAGATGCTGGACCCAGGGATTCGTCATGGAAGGGAAGGTGTTAGGCGCCCATCCATGTTGGGGCGAAACTTTGTGCAACTAGAGGATTTTGTATTCCTTGTGCAAGTGTGCAAGTGTGAGCACCAAAACACACAATAGCTGAATATTAACAAGAAAGGGGAGAAGAAGAAGATTGGGCTTGAGTTTCCACCACTAGAAACCACCTACGTACCCCGGCGACCGGGTTCAAAGCCCATATAGTTCATGACATGGCATCACAACAATCACATCATCATCAACATCAACATCAACATCTCAACAATAATTGGTCAGACAAAAAGGGATTAGGATTACCTCGTGTAGCCCTCCTCTAGCTCCTTGGTTTGGATTGTGCCTCCCACACAATTTCCTCCCACTCCTCAACTCAATCTTGGAGTTCTTCTTGATTTTCCCCTTTGTTCCCTTCAATGGATGATGCTACCCACGAAATTCTGCCAGAGTTTTGCCTATGGAACTATTTCTTAAGCTTGGAGAGATAGAGTTTCTCCAAGCTTCAAAGCTTTATGAAGAGTGTTTGTGTAATAGAATGTGTCCCTTGAAATGTGAGAGGACGGTCCTATTTATAGTGTTCTGGGTAGCCTAGGGGCATGGACCAACTTAATGATCCAGGTAATAGCCAAAAATTTGGGCCAAAACCAAGTAGAATCAGATTACGGGCGAAAATCGGGGAGAAAACGCGTTTCTGAGTGTGCATGACCGCCATGGCCGGCAGTCATCCTATGGATGACATCTAGGCCGGGCGGTCATGGGTGGAAGACCACCTAGGCCCAGTGGTCATCCCGAGATGACCGCCTACGCCTACACATCTCACCCGTTCTTTCCTTTTTGATTCTCCCCTAATTTCTCCCTGATTGATCCTACCGCGTAATTAACCCTTAGACTGCCCAGAATCCTCTGCTTTCTTGATTATTACTCCTCTTAATCATCTCCTAATTGATTGATTACACATTGATTCCCCATTTTAAGCTAAAATCATACCAAAACCACAAAATCTAATTAAATGATGATATAACTCTGATCTTCCACAAAAACCAGAGCTAAAATTAACCTGCAAGAAATGTGTTAATGGGCTAATCAAACTCTGGAGGATTCATTAACTTGGGCCCTTTAACCCATCCTCAACCCAGAGATAAATCTTCTCATTAAAATTGGATTAAAGATAGATAAAAGGCCCAAGTAATGAAATAAACACATTTTAGTGTAAATAAACCTTATTATATATTTTTACCCTAAGATTAAATCATCTCTTTAATCCTAGAATTCCAATATGCAAGGGCTCAAATCACCAAAATGTATTATTTCCACTAAAATAAATTGTTGACGTGCCTTACGCCTAGGACCAAATCATCTCATTAATCCTAAGTTCCAACATGTTCAAAATCCACTTTTAGTAGAAAACACATGGGTCAAATTTGGATGTTCACAGATGCCCCTTGTTGATGAGTCCTTAGAGACTAAGGACGAAACAATGTAAGAAAGGAACAACCAAATTTGAATGACAGATGCAAGTGGTGTGTGCCATGAAATTTGAGCAGCCATGCTCTTGGTTTGAAAATCTGGGGCAGCTATGCCCCTCGTGTGCAATCAATTCGAAACATATGGGCAGCTATGCCCTTCACGTGACCAATTTTAGAAACTTGGACAGGTATGTCCTCAGTTTGCAGTAAACTTAAGAAAACTGGGCAACTATGCGCCTGGTGTAACTGTTTTCGGAAACTCGACAGCTATGCCCTCGATGTAGTCAACTTCAAAAATTTGGGCAGCTATGCCCCTGACATAATTAGCTTCACAAATTCGGGTAGCTATGCCCTTGGTTTGAAATCATCTTGAAGAAATCAGGCAGCTATGCCCTTAACATGATCAAATTAACAAATCAGACAACTATGCCCTTCATGCAATCAAATTCAAAAACACGGGCAGCTATGCCCTTTATGCAACCAAGTTAAGAACTCGAGCAGCTATGCCCACAATTAAATTTTTAAAACTCGGTAGCTATACCCTTCAAATTTAAAAATTTCGGCAGCTATGCCCTTTATGCAATCAAAGTAAAAACTCAGGCAGCTATGCCCTTCATGCAATTAAATTCAAAAACACTGGGTAGCTATGCCCATCATGCAACCAAGTTAAGAACTCGGGCAGCTATGCCCTTTAAATTCAAATATTTGGGCAGTTATGCCCTTTATATGCTCTACTTCAAAAACATCCGGGCAGCTATGCCCCTCTCAATAATTTGGGCAGTTATGCCCAAGGTGTAATCAACTTTGAAAATATGGGCAGCTATGTCCTCCTCAACTTCAATAATTAGGGCAGCTATGCCCCTCATATTCAAAAAAGTCCGGGCAGCTATGCCCTTGATGTACTTAAATCAAGAATGGGGACAGCTATGTCCTTCTCAATAACACAGGCAGCTACGCCCAGGCAGTTATGCCTTTCATGCAAGCAAATTCAAAAACTTGGGCAGCTATGCCCCTTGTGCTTAAAAACTCGTGCAGCTATGCCCCTGATGTATCAAAAGAAATCCGGGCAGCTATGCCCACCATACAATCATGAACTTGGGCAGCTATGTATTTCCATTTCAAAAACTTGGGCAGCTATGCCCTTGATTTAAAATCGACCCAAAAGGTTCGGCCAGCTATGCCCCTCAGATGTATAAAACATCGGGCAGTTATGCCCTTGATAAACTTGAATCAAAAAATTTGGGCAACTTTGCCCATGGCGTAATCAATTTCGAAAATGCGGGCAGCTATGCCCTCTTTCAACATCAGAAAATTAGGGCAGCTATGCCCCTCATGTTCAAAAATCCAGACAACTATGTCTTTTGTTCAACTTTCAAAATTAGGGCATCTATGCCCCTTATTCAAGTTCGAAAAAAACTAGGGCAACTATGCCTTTTGTGCGCTCATTCCAAAACCATGGGCAACTATGACCTTAGAATCATACATTAACTCTAATGGGGTAGCCTGCCCTGAAAATTATACAATTCAACTCGTGGGGTAGCATGCCCCTGGCATCATTTCACAAAAAAGGTTGGGCCTTACAACTCGTTTTATTGAGAATGCCCAAACTCATTAACACAAGTTGGGGCTTACATCTTCTTGAATGCCCAAAGTCTTACCTCGACTCATCAACAAAAGTTGGGGCTTACATCTCCTTGAATGCCCAAGACAACACACATCAACTATATAAAAAAAACTGGGCCTTATTGTAAGTTTCCCTAGGCTATATGACAATCATATAAAGCAAAAGATGCAACAGAAGCAAAGGAAACTTAGCCAAGAACCACATGTGAAGCATATAAACCGTATAACAAAATTTCATACCTTGTTCGGTTGAGGTCTTTCACCCAACTGTTGGAACGAATCATCTAGACCAAGAACAAGGCTGGAACGAATCAGTTAGAGCAAGAAGAAGCCCTGCTCCTCTACGGTATCCACACGAACCATGACCTTCTCGGAATCGTCACACGAATCCAAGAACGAGCTCCCCGGACTGATGTGCTAGCAAGAGTAAAACCGGGGCTTGTGTTTGTGGTGTTTTGGTGTTCTTTTTCTTTCACAAAGAAAGGGGTAAGTGTGTGTTTTTCTCAAGCTCTCAAGAACACTTCTCAAGGCTCAATCCTCTGAATTTTTCAGACACCAAAATGTTCTAACCAACCCAAGTGTGAAGAATAATGCCTTAGACAAAAGCATGTGCATGCCAACTCACAAAGGCATGTCAAAGTGGACAACACCTTTGGCCAACATGTTTCCACTAACTCTTAGTGGGAATATTCATCACAAGGCTGCAATAATGGCTCCACTAATCTGATGCTTAGTGAACCAAACCACCCCAAAATGACCTGGTTCAACCATGGTTCAACCATGGTCCAACCACGGTCAAACCACACCCGGTCCAACCATGGTCCAACCACGGTTCGACCATCTGCTCGAATCAACGGTTCTATGTGTGTGACCCTGTAGGCACTTGTAACGTCCGGCAATAATTGTAAAATCTCATTTTACAATTATAAGCAAAGAGCGGCGTCTAGCAACACA
>JAKUCV010002195.1:16941-35899 GCA_028386065.3 Turnera subulata | reverse complement strand
TGAATGATCAGATCATTCACTACCTAAGTGAGGCTTGGCTGAACGTTTTTGCTGCTCCCTTCTCCTTCCTTGAGCTTTTTTTTTCAGTCCACACATAAACACACACATCCTCTCAATATCTCTTCTTCTTTGAGAAAGAAAGGAAGAGCTAAAACACACCTTATACACAGCCCCGGTTTTGTTGCTAGCACTTCAGTCCAGGGAGCTCGAAGCTTGTTTCGTGGGACGATTCCAAGCTATCACGGTTCGTGTGGATACCGTAGAGGAGCAGGTCTTCTTCTTGCTCTTACTGATTCGGTTTCCGGCTTAGGTGAAAGATCCTATTACTACAAGTAAGTAAAAATTGTTATACGGTTTACTAGCTTCACATGTGTTCTTGGTTGTTTCCCTTGTCTTCCGCTGCATATATCCGCTTTTATATGAATGTCATATAGCCTAGGGAAACTTACACAAACCTCTTCTTTATAATCCGTTTAAGCTCATCCCAAGTCTCAATCTCGGGGTCTCCATACTCTCTTTGGGTATTAAGAGTCTTCTTCCACCATGACCTAGCATAATCTTTGAATTCCACCACTACAAGTTTGACCTTTTTCTCTTTAGTATATCGATGGCAATCAAAGATAGCCTCCATGTCATGCACCCAATCAATGAATACCTCAGGATCACCAGTTCCATGGAATGTAGGCAGCTTCATCTTGATGCTATCAACATCATTGTCCAATCGCATTGCACCTCCTTCCCGGTTGGCGTAATATCGATCCATCATAGGTCTGAAACCACCAATCCCATCACCTCGGCCTCCATTGCCTCGGCCTCCATTGCCTCGGTCCCTAGGTACTCTCTGATTATCTCCAACAATCGTTCTTCTACTTCTTCCTCTCCTTTCCCTCGGCCGTGAGCTTCACCTCCTCTATGCCCTCCATTGTTATTTGAAAGGCCTTGTATGGACCTCTCATGCCTGTCAAGCCGAATGTTCAATTCTGCCCTCATCTCTCTGAGCTGAAGCTGCAATTGCTCAAGAGACTGCATTAGTAAGGCGGGTGCATCCACTTGGTCTCCTCCATTGCCCGAGTTTGCCATGATGCCAAAACCTGCAAAAACTTGTTAGTAATAAACAAATCCTCACGTGTTTGTAGCTCTCGTGTGTGCACTCTTGGCAATTATTGTAATCTCTCAGCCTTTTACCTCTCCTGGTTCAACTTCAGTTTATTAGTTGGGATCTAAATAAACAAATCAAACAAACAAAATCAGTGATGTAATTCTAGAGAATGGAAAGAAACCCTAATAGAAAAGAAAGAAAGGCAAGAAAATCTAGAAACAAATCAGACTCCAACAAGAAAAGAAATAACACACATAGAACAAGAATTGTATGTGTTCGATTATTGGTAATGTCAAGTAATTCTGAAACAATAATCACTCAACACAAATAAAAAGCTCAACTCGGCAATTAACTGAAAGAAAAGAAATTTGGCAGCAAAATTTTGTACTCCAACAGAAGCACAAAAAACGACAACACCAAATCACAATCCAACAAATTCCAACAATTCCAATCAACCCAAATCAGCCAAATCAACAGATAATTGACCAAATCAATTCGGCCCAATTTCAGTTCTGCAACAAGATTTCCCAAATTGCAATTCCAATAAGCAAGAATAAACAATTCTAAGAGACCCTAATTTCAAAAACCCTAATTCAAGCAAGTCGACTTTGCATTTTTTTTATAATTGATGTCGACAGCAGCTAAACACATAACAACTCCTTTTTTAAAAGAAAAAATATTGTCGACAGTAACAGAAATTAAATTCGACTCTTTTTTTTTAATTTCGGTGAACAGTAACGATTAGGGTTTACTATTCCGATGAACAGTACTCGACACAGGAAACTAAAGAACAATAAAGAATAGGCCACGAATTCAAAGACAACATAATTGACATAAACAAAAACACAACGGGGTATGATTGATTGAAACCTGCTCCGCTACCAAAAGATGACACAACAGAACCCTAGAATCAGCACCAGAATTCCTACTGAATCAGATTGTGGTCCCGACCTCAATCTCAATCAAACTCAGCAATTCACCTCCCCTAATTCCCTCCCAAATCAGCATGAAAAGAAATAAGACCAATTGAATCACCAAAAGGGGATGTTGCCACCTGACCCTAATCAACAAGAAATCAGACAAACAACACCAAAGGAATCAGAATTCACGCCACAGATTAGTTAATCCGATAAGTAAATCTAATTCTCTAGAATAAACCAAGTGAATCAGCACACTATAGTTGGATGTTTGAATCACTCAAACAAAAAGAAACTCTTAAAAGAGAAACCATCTTTTTAATTTTCAGAATGTCTAACCCTTTCCAAAACAAAAAAGATGCTATTTATACTAACCCTAGGCCAACCACCCCTCTAATGAACAGTAAGCGAAACCCTAACCGTAGTTGGACCTGGTTTTTAATTGAGCCCACATTAATTGGACACTAATTAAAACCTTACAAATAAACCCCAAATAACTTAAGCCCACCTTAACTAGCTAATTAACAATGGACTTGACCCAACATTATTAAATAAATAAAAGTCCAAACCGAATTTACAATTAAAACACATAATTATAAACTTCGGCAACTCTAAATAAAAAGCCTAAGGATATGTAGACATGGCCAACTAGCAAATGGCTAATGTCGACTGGACCCCACCATTTCTCTTGAGTCAATTACTCCTTAATTGACAGCAGATAAACGGACTTCTGTTTCAGCTTCTCACCAAGCTTGATCAGGATGCCCTCTTGCAGCTCTTTGTTCATGAATGCTTGAATGCGAACCGAGAGTTGATTCTTGAGCATCTTTGATCTTGCTCTTGTAATTGGACCTTGAGGTAATGCCATGGCGCCATCATCATCTCCTATGGTGCTAGAAGGCTCCTTGTTTCAATATCTGATTGTCAACTTCTACTAAGGCTATCATGTTGGTCAATGCATCTGGTGCGGTATCAATGGGGACATGAGCCTTACTTAAGGTTTGGAGTACCTTTTCTCGATGTGGGCGAGATGACATTAGTAAACCCCAGATAGAGATATTGGCCTGAGTCTTCTTCAATTGTTTTATCACCATGTCTTCTTCGGGATCCGTTATTTCTTCTGGTTCATCTAGGCGAAGGGGAACCCTTCTCGCCACTCTTTCCGATCTAGTGATGACGTCAACTTCTTCATCAGAGTCTTCATACCACCTTAGATCGAGCTCACAGCATGACAGCTCAGGCTCGAAATCGACCTCTCCGAGTAAGGGCAGGGAATTTGACTTGGTATTTGGCCTTTTTGGGCAGAATTATTTCATTCTTTTCTACCAAATCCTGGATCTCATGCCGAAGTCGGACGCATTTGTCTGTAGCATGCCCAGCCGCCTGATGGAATCCGCAGAACTTATTAGGGTCCCCTCCATAGGGAAGACCAGATTTTGGTTCCAAAGGTTGCAATAAATCCTTTTCCACACACTTCTGCAGCATCTTTCCTAAAGACATAGGGAGGGGAGTAAACTCCCTTCTATTTGACTCAACCTGCAGTGGGGCCTGAACAACGACATGATTCACTTCGGCGTGTTTCTTTCCTGGGGGCGCATTGAAACTTCTTCTGGAGGTGTCCGTAGGCATCCTGATCTTTCCCAAGCTAATAGCATCTTCTAGTTGTATTCCCGCCCCAATAAGTGCTTTAAAATTGGCATAATAATTGCCAACCATACGATCGTAGTAAATCGGCTGTAGGTTCTTGATCACCATCTGCACTTGATCTTCTTCTGTAAGTCTGTCCACCATCAAAGATGCTTTATTATGCCATCTCGACATGTAAGCGGAAAACTTCTCTTGAGCTTCTTGCTTGGTTGTCTCGAGATCCCTTTTGGTCACATCTACCTCGGTGTTATAGTTATACTGCTTCAGGAATTCTTTACAGAGGTCCTCCCATTTGCTTATCTTGCTCTCATCCAAAGTCATGAACCACCTCAAAGCTCCTCCAGATAAAGTTCTTTGGAATAATTGGGTCATTAATTCAGGCCCAATCCCCATAGGCTGCAGCATCCTCACATAGATCTTCAGGTGAGTTGTGGGACATCCTATTCCATTGAACTTCTCGATATCTGGCATTTAAAATTTTTCAGGCAAACGAGCTTCGGGGAACAAAGACAGGCGATCTAAATTCCAATCATCCTCTTTCTTCTTCATGGTTTTCAAGGGGTCCTCCAATCTTCTAAGTCTCTCCCCATCTCCGTTAGATTCTTGCGCCTCCGAATCACTATCCTGAACTATCACCACATTATGCTCGCCATCCGGTTTTGAATTTTGTCCCCCATTACTCCCAGAGGACACCGTCTTACCTTTCTTCAGGGCTTGGAGTGCTTCCATGATATTCGGATCCTTGAGTAAGTTCAGAATTTCCTCAGGCAGTTTGGCACCATTTTCCTCACTCATGTTGTCCTAATATTTAAAGGACCGGTGTCAGGGTCTTCAACTCCCCAGGGACTATTTCACAAACACACGGGGAATTCCTCTCACATATGTTTTTCCGGATTTATACATGGAGGAATGAACGAGGGGGCACCTCATGTATTTCTACTTGAACTCACAACAACAAGCACTCAAATGCACGCAACACCTATTGATTCATCATGCATGGGATGCTCAGTGTATGCGGCTGGTTGGGGGCTGAAAGACTGCCGCTAAGGAATAGTTTGGCCTACTCACATGTGATAAAAGATATCGTGTGAGGTCCAAGGCCCATTATTCCCTATCATTGCATGAGCAGCGAGAAACCGGTTCACACAAGCCACTATCGCTTAAAGAAAGCATTGTAGTGGACTTGGATCCCCTGGCCCTCTAATGGTATGGGCTTCACAACATTTATCATGAATGCAGGGCACTTATGATGACACATAAAAAGGCATACAGAAATTCAATGATTGCACAAAGTTTCTTGAACCCTCAAAGCCCCTAGTGGAGTCACCAGCTGTGAATACCCGACCCAAAATCACTTGGGCCTATTCACCTTTCCTTTACACCTTCATCATAACCGTCATCCAACATCTTTTAAAAAGAAGGGACAAAAACTTGGGAAAAACCCTTCATATGACTCCATTTAGGCAACTGGATAACGAACCAAAGATGCTGGACCCGGGGATTCGTCATGGATGGGAAGGTGTTAGGCACCCACCCATGTTGGGGCGAAACTTTGTGTGATTAGAGGATTTTGTATGCCTTGTGAAAGTGTTCAAGTGTCAGCACCAAAACACATAATAACTGAATATTAAAAAGAAGGGGGGAGAAGAAGAAGATTGGGCTTTGAGTTTCCACCACTAGAAACCACCTACGTACCCCGGCGACCGGATTCAAAGCCCACGTAGTTCTTGACATGGCATCACAACAATCACATCATCATCAATATCAACATCTCAACAATAATTGGTCAGACAAAAAGGGATTAGGATTACCTCTTGTAGCCCTCCTCTAGCTCCTTAGTTTGGGTTGTGCCTCCCATACAATTTCCTCCCACTCCTCAACTCAATCTTGGAGTTCTTCTTGATTTTCCCCTTTGCTGCCTTCAATGGAAGGTGCTACCCATGAAACTCTACCAGAGTTTTGCCTATGAAACTATTTCTTAAGCTTGGAGGGATAGAGTTTCCCTAAGCTTCAAAGCTTTATGAAGAGTGTTTATGTAATAGAATGTGTGTCCTTTGAAATGTGAGAGGAGAGTCCTATTTATAGTGTTCTGGATACCATAGGGGCGTGGACCATCTTAATGACAAAATTAATGGCCAAAAATCTGGGCCAAAACCGAGTAGAATCAGATTACGGGCAAAAATCGGGGAGAAAACGCGTTTCTGGGGGTGCATGACCGCCATGGCCGGCGGTCATCCTATGGATGACGGCCAGGCCGGGCGGTCATGGGTGGAAAACCGCCCAGGCCCGGCGGTCATCCCGAGATGACCGCCCGCGCCTACGCATTTCACCCGTTCTTTCCTTTTTCAGTCCCCGATTCTCCCCTATTTCCTCCCTAATTGATCCTACGACGTAATTAACCCCTAGACTGCCCAGAATCCTCTGCTTTCTTGATTACTACTCCTCTCAATCATCTCTTAATTGACTAATTACACATTGATTCCTCATTTTAAGCCAAAATCATACCAAAAACATTCTTGCTATTAAGGAATGATTTAACTCTGATTTTCGTGAAAATCAGAGCTAAATTTGCCTGCAAGCAAGGTGTTAATGGGCTGTGCAACTCTGAAGAAAAGTCCATACCTTATTAAATTGGACCCTTACATTTATCTTCAACCCAAGAATAAATATAATTGGGTTTAATAAATAAACAAGCCCAAATTTAATGAGATAAAGTACATTTTAGCAATTTAGTCCTTAACATATCCTATGATTAAATCGTCTCATTAATCCTAGGCATATAAAAGTCTTAATTACTATAACGTATAAATTCTACTAAAATTAAACCCCATCTATGCTTCAACCCAAGACTAACTTACCAATCTTATGATTCAAACATGTCTGGAGTCTAATCTCAATGTAATTTTCATGGGTCTAATTTGGGTGTTCACAAGTTGTTTTTTAAGGACTCTGACAGAGGAGCTACAGCGACCCTGGTCCTTGGCATGCTGGATTCCCTTAATACGTCGAAGGAGCTTTGCTTTCTTCCAGAAAATATTGCCAAAGCTCCTTCTATTCCACCGACCAAGCGTTTTTGCAATGTGGTCGGTGGCAGATGTAAGTGAATGATCAGTTTTCCAATTATAGGCAATAACCTCCTTAAAATCCTTATGTGTTGTCCAGGCTACTTGATACCGAAAGGGTTTCTGCTTGCCCTGGTTGTGATTGTTAACAAGACTGATGACCAAAGGCAAAGGATCCGACTTGGTCCTTGGGAGATGAAGAACAGTAGCATTAGGGAACGCATTACGCCATGCTGCATTGCCTAGGGCTCGGTCTAGACGTTTCTAGGCCCTCCCTCGTTCCCATTTAAAAATAGAACCTGGAAAGCCAAGATCCAAAAGATTACATTGATCAATAAATGTGACACTCGGGGTCTATGAAGTCGGGAAGTGTACGCCGGTGCCGGAATGAGCATGGACAAGGAGCGGCTTCTAGTAGGCTTCTAGACAAAGGAGCATGTGAATGAACTGAATCCATAGTGGAATAGGAGAGATCCTGAGACTATGTAGGGATAGGGCTGCATAATTGGGGCGATTTTGTAATTATGTGGGTATGGGACTATATAATTAAGAATAGCTCAAATGAAGTAATTTACAGGTTGTACAAGTATGGGACTGTACAATTGAGAATAGCTTAAATGGTTTGATGGGTACTAACTATATCAGCAAGGTGCACCTGCATTTTTGGTGCTCATTCCATCCAAAGTTAAACGTGCAGAATTTGGAGCAATTTTGAGATGGGTAAACCTCCTGGGAAGTTTTCTCCGAAAACATGCGAGTGAGGACAAAGCATGTTGGAAAGGTCCCATGTTGGTCTATAGTGACAGTCGACAAGCCGGGACGTTACAGTTGGTAGCGGAGCTCCAGAACTCCCCTAGTACGGTGCGAGGTTCGGGGACAAACCTAGCAGAAACTGGTGGGCCTGTGACGCCCGGGGTCTATGATGTCGGGAACTGTACGCTGGTGCCGGAATGAGCATGGACAAGGAGCAGGGGCTGCACAGTTGGGGAGATTTCATAATTATATGGGTATGGGACTGTATAATTAAGAATAGCTCAAATCAAGTGATTTCGAGGTTGTACAAGTGTGGGGCTGTACAATTGAGAATAGCTTAAATGGTTTAATGGGTACTAACTATATCAGCAATGTGCACCTACCTTTTTGGTGCTCATTCCATAAGAACTCCAAAGTTAAACGTGCTTGACTTGGAGCAATTCTGGGATTGGTGACCTCCTGGGAAATTTTATACGAAAACGTGCGAGTAAAGACAAAGCATGTTGGAAAGGTCCCGTGTTGGTCTGTAGTGACAGTCAACAAGCCGGGATGTTACAATAAAAGTAACAAACTTCTTACTAACCAGCGACCTGGAGATGGGAACTCCCTAACGCTCAAAGGGATCCGCAATGACATTAAAGTCACCGGCTAATATCCAGGGATGAGTCATGTTCGATGCAATAAGATTCAGAGCATGCCATAATGGGTCCCTCGTAGCTGCTCTCGGACTGGCATAGATTGCCCTGAAAAACCAAGGAGGGGCTATTGGGGCGTGAACCGACATATGGATAAATTGCCTTTCATAAGGTTCACTGAGACTAAGTTTTGTTTCCATCGGACCCATATTCCTCCACCGTGACTAGCAGGATCAATGATGACACATCCATCAAAGTGAAGAGTGTATAAAAAGGGTTCCACCCTGTCAAATTCTACCCAAGTTTCCAAAAGTACTAGGATACGTGGGTGATGAGAACGAACAATCTCAGTTACTGTTGAAACGCCCGTGTCCCAATTTATTAATATAAAATAGAATTTAAATATAAAATGACTAAATTGCCCTTATCATTTTCGGGACACGAAAAAAAAATATCAACTAAACACCCGTATCCCAAATAACCCATTAAATTAATTACAACATGAGAAGTGACCAAAATGCCCTTCTACCCAGGAAACGGTATCAACAATATGATCAACATTCAATCAAATAATAAATAATACAATAGAATCAAGTACGCAACGAAAGACAAAATACATAGCAACATGCATGCAATGAACCCTATGGATCCGACCCGAGGAGAAAAGCACCGCCACCTGCTGATATGCACCACTGCTCAAAGAACAATTAACCTGTGACAAGACTGTGAGGGGGTGAGACCAACCACTGTCTCACCGCAAACAAATAAACCAAAGTATACAAATACAAATCAACCACAAATACCGACATCAGGCAGTAGCAATCATAGTGCGCAAACAAGTCACAATGCATATCACAAGTCATCAACAGACTTCAAACCATCACTTCTCTTTTATCATCTTATTATCATTGTATTTTATTATTACTAAGATTTAAAATTTTATTAGGGCCCTCTACTGTGTGCGTCGAGCTCGGTCCCGTCTCATGAGACAACCAGGGCATAAGCCCAATATAACCAGGGCAAGGCCCAATACAATCAGTGAGAGAGAGAGATAGACAGAGAGAAAGGGGGAGATAGAAAGAGGGAGGTAGAACCGGTCATCATAGACCCATATGCTAAACCGCATATACCATGCTATCCCGCATGAAATCCCGAGGGGTATCACTTCCCGCTCGAACCAACCGGTCAATAGCCCCACAGTAGAATTACTATAGTATGTTATTCTCAATTATGCTTAAAGAGTTGTGCCATACGTTATGATCAAACAGGATTGTGTGGTTTTAATATCTTATCCTCAAGTCCGGGCCTTCAGCCCTCAAGTCACCACACGAACCACAAAGTCATATATCATTTCTTAATCATAACAACATATCATGCTCAACTTGCATGCCATATCATATAGGCTCACAGTTCACATAATTAGGCACTCAACAACAAAGATATCTTCATCATGATACACCGTGCAACAACAACATCAACACAACAGGCATACGCATACAAAGGTTTATATGTCCTCACCTTGGCCATAATAATTGCCTCGGAAGCCGAAGCCTTAACCCGCCTCAACATTCCTATGTCCATAACGTCCTATGAATATACACATCATATAAGATGCTTACTCATCACAAATAAATAAATGCATGCCAATGTATGATCTTGAGTTTATCTCGTAGCCTAAGGCCCGTTACTAACCATCAAGGTCAAAGCCCAAACAATCTCATAATCGTAGTCCAAGACTAAAGGTCCACTTAATTAAAACATTAGGCTTTATCCTCCTTTGGGCCTAAGGTCCATATCCATAATAGTTGTCAGTTTTAATTATTCATTGGGCTTAAAGCCCATTTCTATAATAGTCACTGGGCCTAAAGCCTATATATCCATAATATCATTAATTGGGCATGGCCCAAATCGTTATAAAAATAATCCAACTATTTTACAAACCCGAACCCAGTCTTCCGACCTAGGCCTATACACGTCGGTAGGATTCCGGCCGTGCCACTCACAACTCGCCACCCGGTTTCCACTAAGTCCATATCGTTACAATACATTAATTAAATGCATTTACACAACAAGACATATGCAAAAACAAATAACGGCCAACACCGAGAATTACCATGTAATGCCGGAAAAGAAACTATGTCTTGCCGGAATAGCAACCCGAGCCTCGCCAGAAAATTCCCGAGCCTCGCCAGAAAATTCCCGAGCCTCGCCGGATTCCGGTCAACCCCCGCCACTCACCCCTCACCTGCGGGCTTTCATCCCGTAGGATGGACTATTTGTGGTACAGGTTTGGTGCATTCCAGACAGGCTGCGGCGTTATCCCTTGGACAGGACTCGGGTCCATAGTTTGCATCATGTGTCGCATATAATGTCTTGTGAGTTATTAAGTCTTCCGTTGTGCTGTTTATTATTATTGTTGGGCCATTGGGCCGGTTGTGATGTTATAGATGATTATATTTTGGGCTGTTGAGCCTGAGTTACTGGTGTATACACTGTATGCTGGGCTTGTTTGGTTGGGTTGTTACAGTTCCGGCACGTGTTTACTATGTACGGTAAATACGGGTCGGGGCGTTTCATTTTGGTAGCGGAGCGGGCGTTAGGTCTTGTTGGGCTGTCCTTGTGTGTTTGTTGCCCTTGTTTGCATAGTTCGCTCTATTTGTTTATTATTTTATATCATTTAGTTAGTGCATTATGGATCCAGTAAAGGGACGCCAGCTGTCGCAGAACATTCACATAAGAGGTTAATGATGCCATAAATAAGCGAAAACATAAATATTATTCATATTGCTAATATTATTATTACAAACATTAATATTACTTTGTTATTAAAAAAAAAAGTGCATTCATTTTCTCGGCACGACGTTGACCCTGAAGCTGTTGGGTCTATTTTTTTACTTTGTTATTAAAAAAAGTGCATTTCTTTTTGTTGGTTCTGTTTTTAACATCTTTATGTTTGATTTTATTTTCCGTGTTGATGGTTTTGTTTTGCTTCAAATATTTTGCTTTTCTATTAAACATGATTCTTCATATCTTAACAAGAGATTTTGTAACATAAGAATTTTTTATTTAAAAGGAAAACTTATTTTATTTATTTCATAATGGTTTACAATAGAGAAGAAGTACTCTAAGGAGTTACTTGCTTCTCAAGATCTTTTACAAGCTTTTGTATGTTCTTCACGAGAGGGAAGAGTTCCACGCACCCCAGTTCTATCTGCATCACCGCCGAGCTGATCTTCTTCAGTGAGACGTTCAGCTGCGTCAGTGTATGCAGTGGAGTGCTGCTTTCAGTAGTTGCCTTGCCCTTCATATCCTCAACTTCTTTGCCAGCTCGCTTCTTTCGCTGTCTGCTGGAGACGACCATGTGTTCTTTCAGACCGACGATGTTCGTCTTGAAGGGCTTCTTTGGCGGTTCTTCATCAGAGCTTGTCGGGAAAGTAGTACCACCGATATAGCTGTTGTTCTCGGAGTCTGAGGTAGTTCGAGATCGAAATGGAGAGTCCATGGCTGTGTGTGAGTTTGCCAGTCATGAGGTACGGTTTATATAAGCGGAGGAGATATCGCTTAAGGGTATAAGCAGTATCTCATGTTGAGTTGGACACCTGGCAGAGTGTGCCAGAAGCTTATTGTAACGCCCCGAATTTTCGGTATTTAATTTATGCAATTTTTGAAAATTTCAGAATTTTATTTCTAATTTTACCCTTGGGGAATTTTCTGGGAATTTTTGGTCAAGGATTAATTTTCCTTGGTTTATTTCTCTTTTATCTTGGAGTTTTTCCTAAACCGAGGTTCCTTTACGAATCATTTCGAGTTTGGGGGTGAGGAAATGTCGTTGATGTAGTTTATTTGAAACTACGTCGTTTTAGGGAGTCAAGGGGGAAAAAAAATGTTGACTGGCGAGGGTTGACCGCGCCTCAGTCCGAAACGACGTCGTTTCGGGACTGAGCCGGCCAAACCCTAAACAGTCTTCTCTTCTCTTCTTTTCCTACTTCCCTCTTTTCTTTCCTTTTCTTTCTCTTCTTCTCCACACCTGACGACGCCTCACCCTACCTATCCTCTTCTCTCCCGCCGCCATAAACACGCACGCCATCACCACCACTCCTCATCTTCTTCTCCTCGATCCGATCATAGAGGAGTCGTCGTCGTCGTTGTGGCCTGTGCTTTCCACACCGTGAAGCGCTGCAAGTCAACGGGGAGGCTGAGAGAGGCTGGGCGCGAGGAAAGGTGAGGCTCTTCCCAGTCCTCTGTGCGTGAGCGAACCCGATAAAAGGCCTGCTCAAGCACTCGCCGCCGTGGTCGGTTACGGGGTAAGCCACCGATGCTTTTCTTCTTCCTTTTCCCCGACACCGTGACCATCTTGTTCTCCTTCTCTGGCCGTCACATTGCGCTGCCACCACCACCGTGTCGCCGCCAGTGGACGTTGGGGGTCGATTGCTGCTGTCGCTGCAGATAGAAGACACCACGAAGGGTCTTAGAGGCTGGACGTGAGGATTCGACAGAGTGGTCGTCACCGTGAATCCTGGGTAAGCGTGCTGCCTCTGTTCTTTCTATCTGCTCTTTGTTTTTGTGTAGCGAGTTTGATTGGGTTCAGTTATGTTGTGGGTGGTTTGAGTATGGTGGTCGATGCGGTGGCGGGCCTATGTTTGTGTGGGCGGTTGGTGTGGTCGGGTCGAGTTAGAGGCTGCCGAATTTGGTAGGTTTGTCACCGAGCTGCCTCGGTAATGGGTGAGCTCAGTTTGTTGCTGTCAACGGGTTCAGACAGGACCAGTTTTGGGCGGTGATTATTCCGGTAAGGATTGGATATCCTAAGCTCTTTCCAATTTCGTTATGTGGTGTTGGGTTTTGAGTTGAATGTTGTTTTGGTTTTTGTTTGGGGGTTGTGGCAGTTTTGTTGTTGTTCGTTTTCGAGGCCTTGGTGGCTTTTCGGCGAGGCTTGACTGGAATTCGGCAAGCACGGTCACTGTTTCGGCAAGACAGTGTCTTTTCGGCATTACGTGGTAATTCTCGGGCTTTGATGCGAATTTCGGTTCTTGTACTATCTTGTAGTGTAAATGCATTTAAAATGTGCATTATGTAATGAATGAACTTTAGTGGAATTCGGGAGTTGCGAGTTGAGAGTGTGTGGTCGGAATATATTTCCAACACATTTAGAACCGTTAGGCTGAAAAGGTTGGGCTCGGGAGTTCATTTTGTCACGATTATGTCAACGGGCCGAGTCTAGGCCCAATAAATGTTAAGCAGAGTGTGTATGGGCTTTAGGCCCAATGACTATTATGGCAATGGGCTTTAGGCCCAATGGATAATTAAACTCGGTAACTATTATGGATATGGGCCTTAGGCCCAAAGGTAGATAAAACTTTATATCTAAGCTTAAGCGGACTTTTAGTTTTGGGCTAAGATTGTAAGATTGGACGGGCTTAGACCCATGATCTGTTTTAATCGGGCTTAAGGAATAGAGAGGACATATCGTTATAGTCATTGCACTAGCATATGCATTCACCATAGTTGATGTGAACCTTATGTGTTATTTTTTGTTATAAATATAGGAGAGTTGAGGCAGAACAAGGATTCAGCTTCCGAGGCAATTATTATGGCCAAGGTGAGGACTTATAAACCTTTGTATGCATTACTGCCTACAATGCTCGGTTAATAAACTTGAAACAAGAAGTGGTAATACTTGGTTGGTATTGAATACTATATGCATATATGCTTGTTGTGCTGATGTTCTTGTTTGCGTTTACATCTTAATGATGATACCTTGATGCAGCATGTCAGATTATGTGTATTACGTGCCTGTTTGATATGATATGCTAGTTGAGCATGAGTTTGTTGGTTATGAGATATAACATGTGTTATGACTTTGTGGTTCGTGTGGTGACTTGAGGGCTGGAGGCCCGGATTTGGGAATAAGATATAAAATCCACACAACCCTGTCTGATGATAACGTATGGCAAAACTCGTTAAGCATAATTGGGAATAACATACTATAATAATTCTACTATGGGGCTGTTGACCGGTTGGTTCGAGCGGGAAGTGTTACCCCTCGGGATTTCATGCGGTTAAGCATGGTATATGCGGTTTAGCATATGGGTCTGTTATGATCGGTTCTACCTCCCTCTTTCTACCTCCCCCTTTCTACCTCCCTCTTTCTCTCTGTCTGTCTCTCTCTCTCTCTATGATGATATTTGGGCTTAGGCCCTGGTTGTATATGGGCTTATGCCCTGGTTGTCTGATCAGACGGGACCGAGCTAGACGCACACAGTAGAGGGCCCTAATAAAATACTAAATCCTAATAAAACATTCAACCCTAACAACAATAAAGTACAATGATAACAAAGTGATTTAAGATCAGTGTTGGTTTGAAGTCTGATGATGACTTGTATTGTTCATTGTGACTTGTTTGTGCACTGTGATTGCTGTTGCCTGATGCCGGTGTACTTTTAGTTGATTTGTATTTGTATACACTGGTTTATTTGTTTGCGGCGAGACAGTGGTTGGTCTCACCCCCTCACAGTCTTTACACAGGTTAGCTGATCGATGATCAGAAGAGCATATCAGCAGGTGGCGGTGCTTTCCTCCTTGAGTCGGATCCATAGGGTTCATTGTATAGTGTTGCCATATGTATTTGTCTTCCGCTGCATACTCTATTTTGATATAATGTATTGTCTGTATATTGCTTAATTAATGATTATCTTGTTTTTTATCTTATTTCGGGGCAGAAGGGTATATTGGTCACTTCACATGATATAATTAATTTAAAGGATAATTTGGGATACGGTGTTTTAGTTAATGATTTTTCGTGTCTCGGAAATGATAAGGGCAATTTGGTCATTTAATTTATAGTTTATATTAATAAATTGGGACACGGGCGTTTCACTTATCGTGGTAGGACCTACGGATAAGACGGAATTTCGGGGATTTGGATTTTTACCGGGACTGTAAAAGTCTTTTTACAGTGATTTACCGTTGAATTAATCTTGGGTAATTAATTTAAGGTAAATCAGGCATCGTTTTTCGTAACTGAGTCTTTTCCCGTGCTTGAGATTTTTTCGTGGAGTTTTTGGGCCTAAGTCGGTATTTTTCGAGTCCCGGAACCCTCTGAAAAATCACACCGAAAATAGTAAGGGAGTATTAGTTATCTTCTGGTCCGGTTTGGACACGGCCCTGCATAACTGAGCCGCTCAATTATGCAGGACGGCGCCTTCTGCTCGCTCGTGATACCCCTGTGCAGCTCGTGAACACTCCTTTTCTTCCTGTCTATTTCCTTGTCTTCTTCCTCTTTTGCTTCTCCATTTTTTTTTCTTCCCGGACACACACATCCCGATATCTCTTCCCATTCAATCATCTCCAACAAATATCCTCCCTCAATCACATCTCTTCATCCCTGCCATCTCCTTCACCCTTCCTCCTCACCCTCGCTCGCTCATCGCTGCGAGTCATCGCCGCCGGTCCTTGCTGTCTCGCTTTCCTCTCCAAGCGACGTCAACTACAGCCGTCACCAGCCAAGAGGAGCCCGGCCACGGATCCTTTCCTCTCCTTCAATTCGCCGCCTCGAATGCACCAGCAGCTGACGCCGCCACGATCCACAGCGACCGCGCTCCCCTCCACATGTCGTCGCCTCTTCGTCCCTGCTCGCCGCTTGCACCGCCGCCTTCTTCGCAGTGCCATTGCTGCAACACCGAGACGAGCTGAGCACGACCGAGACACGCTGCCGTCCAGATGTGCCAAACTACCTCGTGTCTGCACCGCCGCCATTCCCGAGCCGACGGACTGTACCTGCAGTCGCCTTGCTCGCGTGTTCCTCCCTCCACGACACGTTTTGCAGAGCTCGCCGTCGTCGGGTCTTCACAGCATAGTCGCCTCCGTTTCCCTTCCCCTGCTCTCGCGCTCCCCCGTCCCCGTTTATGAGCCGTCGTCGCCGTCAATGGGTGAGTTGTTTGAGGTTGAATTTGTGAAATCGTTTCTGCAACGACTTGTGTAACTGGTTGCAGCCATGAGTTGTTGGCGGATTGAAAATCTTGGTGGTAACGGCCATGGCAACGCAATTCATGAATGGAGAAGACGATGCTTGGGTAAGGAAACGATGACGTTTCTTAGCAGGCTTGGGCAATTTTGGGTTGCTTCATGGGCCTACTGACTTTGTTTTGGGGCTTAACAAAAATGTATAATTGGACTTGAGACAGTATTTTGGCGGGCTAAATATTCTGGGAATTAAGTAGGTAATTAATAAGTTGGTTTAGCAAATTAAATATCTCATGAATAACAACCCATATGATAAATTATATATGGCCTAGTATGACTAACAACCTTGGTGGAGTAAAATACAGTAAATAATTCCACTAATGGTATGCTAAGGACAATAATCCGATAATTGGACTAACCCTACGGTTTGGTATTCGTAATATAAATAAACCAATTACCTGAGATGATAGCTTGAAATAATTTTCCTTNACGGCCATGGCAACGCAATTCATGAATGGAGAAGACGATGCTTGGGTAAGGAAACGATGACGTTTCTTAGCAGGCTTGGGCAATTTTGGGTTGCTTCATGGGCCTACTGACTTTGTTTTGGGGCTTAACAAAAATGTATAATTGGACTTGAGACAGTATTTTGGCGGGCTAAATATTCTGGGAATTAAGTAGGTAATTAATAAGTTGGTTTAGCAAATTAAATATCTCATGAATAACAACCCATATGATAAATTATATATGGCCTAGTATGACTAACAACCTTGGTGGAGTAAAATACAGTAAATAATTCCACTAATGGTATGCTAAGGACAATAATCCGATAATTGGACTAACCCTACGGTTTGGTATTCGTAATATAAATAAACCAATTACCTGAGATGATAGCTTGAAATAATTTTCCTTCAAATATTATTTACGTGATAAATGTTTTGATAAAACACTATCGGGTACATCGTTTCTTAACGGTTATATTATTTTCACCTACAAGATTTATTAGTACGAACTATATTGATCTACCAAGGTACTATATACATGCGTTAATCTATTAAATTATAGTGTTATTAAGATCCTTACTTTATTTGCAATTATCGGTCGTACCTGTATATATGTGTACTTATAAATATTATTATTATTTTTGCAACATCACGATAAAATTATTTTATACTATATATATATTGGTTATATTAATTTCTCATTGATGGAAGTATTTCCCCATTTAATAGATTTATTATGGGATATATTGTTTTTGAAGAATTTATTGTTACCACTATTTCATAATCTTGTTTACTAAACGTATACGTATTTATTGCTATTTTATCAGAAATAATCATTTTATGGAATATTATTTACATTACAGACTACGAGTATTTTATGGTTATAATTATTTTGCGGACGTCATAGCAACGTTTAATGGGAATGGGTTTGGAAACAATGATAACGATGTTAATTGTGGATAAGCCGGATAATAAATTAATCTCATGCATTGCATTCTTTGATGTGCACTTTAAAGTGATTGCATGTGTTGACGTGATATAGGGACATACAAAGCTATATGGATTATCTACCGGCTTCAGAGACATACAAGGTGAGGATGGATATCCTTCAATATGTGCCTATATTACTCGGTTGTTGTGTTTAATGGTTGTTGCACTGTTGAGTGTTGCGTTTGTTATGAATGTTGTCGGGATGTTTATCCCAGTATCTTGATTTGGTTTTGAGATGTTTATCCCCGTGCATTGAGTTTTGGATATTTATTTTCGTGTCTTTGGCCATAAGAGTAATGGATTAATTAATAATTTGTGATAAGGATGTCGATCTTCGGTTTTGGATGGGATGTCAATCCCAGTATTTTCGTTAGGGATGTTGATCCCTGTGACATGATTTTGAATGATGATAATATAATTGTCACGTGATAAGTAGTGGTACGACTCGATGGTTTAAGACTGTTTTGTGGTGGCCATGACCTGGGTTACTTGTGATAAGCATGTCTATGCTTGGGATGTCTATCCCGTGATTATATTTGGGATGTTTATCCCTGGGTTCTTATTTTTGGGATGCGATCCCTGGGCTCTCTTGGTTTGGTCTGGCACCCGAAATATGTTGATAACCAGGTCTGACCCCTAGCTTACCCGTGACGTAGCCCGGAAAGATAAAATTGGAAAATTGGATTTTTGTTTAAGTTTTTTGGTCTTGGACTGGTTTTGGGTCTTGTCTTTTGGATTGGTGTGTTTTGGCTGTTAAGCCTGTTTTCGACTTTGAGTAATTTATAGTGTTGCATATTGATCGTCTATCCATGGTTATGAGCACTTCGGACTCACCCCTCACCTGCGGGCTTTCATCCCGTAGGATGGATTATTTGTGGTATAGGTTTGGTGCATTCCAGACAGACTACGGCGTATTCCGTTGGACAGGACTCGGATCCATAGTTTGCATCATGTGTTGCATACAGTGTCTTGTGAGTTATTAAGTCTTCCGCTGTGCTGTTTATTATTATTGTTGGGCCATTGGGCCGGTTGTGATGTTATAGATGATTATATTTTGGGTTGTTGAGCCTGAGTTACTGGTGTATACACTGTATGCTGGGCTTGTTTGGTTGGGTCGTTACATGATTCTCTAATATTTAAAAACTTCAATCTTAGTTCTTAAATATTTTTAAAAAGACTACTCAACTTTTAAATTTTCTTAATGTTTTTTGGTAGAAATCGGGGCAAAGCCCAAATACTTAGATTAAATTAGAACCAGGCGTGGGGGAACATAAGCCACCTGCCATATCAGAGTCATAAAGTGAAAGACATACAGTAGGAACATGCGAAAAATGAAGAGAAACAACATCAGAATCTATCGCCATGTTAGCGAGCTTGTCAGCTAACTTATTGC
>JAKUCV010002195.1:0-15851 GCA_028386065.3 Turnera subulata | reverse complement strand
TATACACTGTATGCTGGGCTTGTTTGGTTGGGTCGTTATATGATTCTCTAATATTTAAAAACTTCAATCTTAGTTCTTAAATATTTTTAAAAAGACTACTCAACTTTTAAATTTTCTTAATGTTTTTTGGTAGAAATCGGGGCAAAGCCCAAATACTTAGATTAAATTAGAACCAGGCGTGGGGGAACATAAGCCACCTGCCATATCAGAGTCATAAAGTGAAAGACATACAGTAGGAACATGCGAAAAATGAAGAGAAACAACATCAGAATCTATCGCCATGTTAGCGAGCTTGTCAGCTAACTTATTGCCCCCCCCCCCTCCCCCCGAAAACATGTTGGATACGAACTTGCCAAGGTCGTCGTAGCAGCTCCCCAATATGACGATGAAGTGGATCCACCGTAGTCGGAGAACCGCGCTGGAAGGCTTGACATAACACTAAGGAATCTAACTCTAAGAACAACATTCGAATTCCTGCATCCCAGGCGAACTGTAACCCCTTCACAACCGCCCAGAGCTACGCCTTAGCAGCCGAGCAGAATCCAACAGCAGCCGAAAACCCAAAGACCTAAGAACCTAGAGGATCACGGCAAACCCCACCAGTCCCTGCTAAACCCGGATTACCACGACAGGCCCCATCTGTATAGAGCTTAAACCATGGAGCCTGCGGAGCCGCCCACAGCACCGACGTCCCCCGTCGCTTAGCACCATTCGCAGCACCAATAGGTTTCAACTGGTTCCTGCTAACGTCCTCAACAAACGATCTTATCTCCGAAATTGAATAGGCCCCAATACTCTGTCGGTTAAAGATCCAGGCATTTCTCCAGCCCCACAGCGTCCATAAAGTGATAGCAAACAGGATATTCCAATGCTGGACTCCAGGCATACCACACCCTGGTGACAAATTACGTGCAAACCATTGATCAAAAGAACCCACTCGAAACGATGACCAACAATGTGGATGTAACAACTTCTGCCAAACCCGTTGAGCACGCCAACAATCCCGGAATAAATGTAGCAAATTTTCAGAAAATCCAGGACACGCTACACAAACCGGTGAATCCGTCAAATGACGCCGACACCTCATGTCATTTGTGAGAATGTTCCCATGTGCCACCAACCATAGAAAAGCTCTCACCCGTTGTGGCCCCGGCCAGTGCCAAACCACCTTCCACAATTGATGTTTAGGATCCCATTGCTCACTTGCTAAAAGAGAATACGTCGATTTGGCAGTAAAGAAACCTGACTTCAACCAGCCCCAAGATAAGGAGTCCGGCCGTCCGGGTGTAGGAGGTAGCATGGCTGCTACCTTGAGGACATAGTCACTCGGTAAAAGAGATGAAAACAACTCCCACTTCCAACCACCTGATACAGTGACGAAACGGGCCACTGGCCAAGATAATTGATGAGCAGGAATCGGGGCAATAGCAAATTGAGACAACGGACCCACACACTCATCCAACCACCAATCCTCCCAAAAACGAGTTAGTGCACCATCTCCGAGAACCCATTTACACCCCCGCTGAACATGAGGCCATAAATTCACAAGAGCACGCCAGACATGGGACCTATCTTTTCTGCCATGCAAACACACCCTCCCATCCTGCAATCGCAGATACTTAGCGAACAAGGCATCCCTCCATTAACCAGCTTCCCCTGATAACAGCTTCCAACATAACTTCATAAGTAAAGCATCATTGAATTGAGAGAGATCTTTGAGACCTATCCCTCCCGATCCCTTAGGCTGACAAATTGTACGCCAATTAATTAAATGAACCTTCCGTTCTTCTTGCCTATCCCCCCATATAAAATCACGACACAGCTTTTCAATAGAAAGACACACCGATTTTGGAAGCTTCATAGATTGCATGGTGTACACAGGAAGAGCGCTCAAAACTGATTGACACAAAGTTATTCGGCCAGCCAAAGATAACTGGTCAACCTTCCAACCAACCAGTCTGTTTTGGACACACTCGACCAAATGAGCATAGGTTTGTTTAGTAATACGCCCAGGGTACAGAGGGACACCCAGGTACATGCCAAGATCATCCGTTACCGTGAACCCACTACGGTCAACAAGCTCAGCTTGACGATCAGGGTCAACATTCCTGGAGAAGAAAATTCGAGTCTTGGCAATACTCACCTTTTGCCCCGAAAAAAAGCAAAACATATCTAAGCACTAATGTTGGGGCCTATACTTTATCATCAACTAATGCAACGAAAATCTATATTAATTTTGGATATAGCATAGGTTAAACAAAAATTAGAGACGTTTGAATAGTTACTTTACTTTACAATTCTTTTTTTTTAATAATAATTTAAACATATATTAACTATAATTAATTGTAGTTTTAGATCTTGGTTGGTTAATTAGTTTGTTTGACCGCCCTTTTGTTTGGTGATCTAAGTAAGTTGGAGGGGTTTTGGGGGGTTGTTACCTCTTAGTACCCCTATTATTAATTTGCACCAATTGTTTACACGAAATATCTTTTTTTTACTAACTGTGTACCCCGGGTGTGTAAATGTGTATCAAACGTATACCTAAAATATTTTTCTCTACTAATTGTGTACCCCAGGTGTTTAAATGTATAGCAATTGTATACCCTGAACAATTGCTCAGACAAGAATGCCACGTGTCAACATACAAATGGTGCCACATGAGTTTTTTAAAAATAAAATGGTAGGGTGGTGCACATTAAAATTCCACATGGCATGGCACCACTTACAGTGCGCATGTGGCATGTCTGCCCGTGAAACTGCTGAGGGCATAGGATTAGTATCATTTAAACACTCGGGTACGCAATTTGTTAATAAAAAAATGATGGGTACACACAATTGGTACAAATTAAAAACTTGGGTACCAAAAACTTCAAATTTTGTGAAGAGTGGTATGTCCTATCTTCTTACAGAGACTCCTCCAAACCACCTTTTCAATATGACAAAAACATTGCGTACTAGAATAGCGAAAACAAGAACCTGAAATATATAAATGCAGTAAAGACACTAAATGGTGCAATTCAATGAATTCTATCTCAAATCAACTGTAGATGACAGGTTGTGCATATAAATGCTCTTACAAATGCGCCACTTCCATTACTCTTTATTGCTTGATTAGGCAAATCCAGCATATTGAGATACACAAGCACTACCATCAGCACCTCTAACATGTGTCTACAGATCAAGCTAGCTCCATCTATGAAACATAAACATTTGTTGCTTCCATAAGAGGATAAGACACTAAACTTATAATTTGATTTAAAAAAAGACAGTAAATTTATAGGAGTCCCGTTAATTTTGTTTGAGTGGAAGAACATTTGCGGACCAATTGGCCTAGCCACTTATTTGGAAACTCGAATGACTAATCTTCGAGCATTTCTATCTACTTCCTACTCGTCTTTCCACTTATACGATTGATATAATCACCGCAGACATTTTCTTGATGGGGTCACACCAGTTACAACAGAAGCTTTAATCACACCAGAAAAAAATAAAATTACTATAATAATATCCCGGCTACCTAGTTTGAATTAACTGTCTATTGCATCTCCGTACAAAAAAAATTGTCTTGTGCATCGCGCTGGAGTTATTCTGGTGTTAATTTTTGGCTAAAAGACAACCAGCTCGGACTTTTGTTATGACAAAAGGCTACAGGATAACAAGTTGAACTTTTCATGGGCTCCATCGTCGGATGGTAACTTTTCTAACAAGTCTGCTTATGTTCTTATTGGAAAAGCAAAATTGGAATGAGTGTTACAATCTTTGGCGATTTGGAAATGACAAGTTCCTCACAGAGTGAAGCACTTTTTGTAGTTGGTTGCGCATGACAAGTTAATGGTGAATATCCAACGGTTCAAGCGTTGGCTCTCCAACTCTAATTGTTGCGAAGCTTGTCTATGTATGGAGTAAAATGCTTCGATCCTGTTGGCGTGCTCAAAGGTTTTGGCAGAAATTAGTTCCACGTGACTGATGGAATCGTTTCAATTCAGGTTCTTCGAAATGTTGGTTGGTCAATAGTTTGAATTCCAAGGCTATGTTTTCGGATTCTATTCCTTGAATCACTGGTTTTGCCAATCATTCAATAATTTTTTTTTCTGCTATTTTATGTTCAAAGAGAAAAACAAAAAAAACTTTTTATGAAGAAAAAAAATTTTCCTCACCTCTCCGTCTTCCTCCGCTTCCCTTTCTTCCTTCTCCTCCGCACCCCGAAAAAATAGAAGTGGAAGTCGTGCAAAAACTACTAACATGGTACCTGCCCCTGTGTTGTTAATGATGCAGCCGTTGGCTGCTGCATCCCTCTTGCTATCTCTCTATCTCTCCCTCTCATCTCCACTCTTTCTTTGCAACTCAGACTTAACCACATCGCCTCATTGAGCCACTCCGCCTAAGCGGTGTTCGATGTCATTATCTTACACAGTTACAAATCCATGGATGGAGGCAGAGGTGGCCTTGAATCGACTTGTACCAAGATTGATTGGTGCATTTAGAACGTGAGACTGGGACTGGGACTGGTGCGCAGACAAGGTCCTAATGGGTGCTATTCATAGTGAACTCGCGTCCACACAGCTTGGGACAAAACCGTGATTTTCTGACCCTTACAAAACTTGTGGACAGAACATATTCCTTTTGGATTGCACTATTCTCGTACCGATTTTATCCCTCTCTATTTTTCATAATAGCAAAATTATCCTCCACTCAAAATCCATTAGAATTTTTTTCTCTTTTTTTCCTCCATATCTTTTCCTAGGCGGGATCTACTTGTGACAGAAAGGGGCGGGCGAGGGGTGGTCGGATAAGTATGTGTCAGCGTCAATGAGGGAGAAGAAATTGAGATAGCCGCGCCATGGAGGCCCAAGCCTGAAAGATTTCGACACTGGTGGGTGAGTGCAAGGGGGGCCGGGAACTGAGACGGGGACTTGAGGGATGAGGAGGGGAAGCAGAGGTGGTGCGAGAGGAGGGGTGGGGCTGCGATTGGGAGATTTTGACACCTGTGGCTGAGTGCGAGGCGGCCCGAGAACGGAGACTGAAAGGACCCGACCTCTAATTACCCGACTCACAGTATTTACCGAACAACAGTGCCGACACGTGGCACAAACAATGTAAATATCAGAAATAACGGCCCAAAGATAATATAAATAATTATATCAGAGAAACCGGCCCAACGGCCCAACATCAAATACACGTCACCCGATCTCGGGGACATCGACACATAAATCCGGCCCATCGGCCTAATATCAAAAACACGTCACCCGAGCCCGGGGACCCAAAATATAGCACAACGGAAGCATTTAATCTCAATATCATCATATGCAAACCTGATGCAAACTAATGGATTCGAGCCCTGTCCGAGATATAACGTCGCAGCCTGTCTGGAATGCATCATACCTGAACCACAAATAACCCAACCTACGGGATGAAAGCCTGCAGATGAGGGGTGAGTCCGAAGTGCCCACCAACCATGGATAGACAATCAATATGCAACACTATAAAATACTCAAGGTCGAAAACAGGCACAACAGCCAAAGTATACCAATCCAAAAGACTCGACCCAAAACTGGTCCAAGACCAAAAAGACTTAAACAAAAATCTAATTTCCAATTTTATCTTTCCGGGCCCCGTCACAGATAAGCTAGGGTCGTACCAGGTTATCAACCTCTTCCTGGTGCCAGATCAAAAAGAACCCTGGATCAACATCCCAATAACAAATCTCAGGGATCAACATCCCAATCAAACCGGCATCAACATGCCCATCACAAGTAACCCAGATCATGGCCACCACAAAACGGTCTCTAACCAACCGGTCGTACCTCTACTTACCACGTGACAATTATATCATCATCATCCAAAACCAAATCTCAGGGGTCAACATCCCTAACCAAAACACCGGGATAGACATCCTATTCCAAAACCAAGGATCGACATCCTTATCACATTTTATTATTTAATCTATTATTCTTTATACCAAAAAAAGACACAGGGAAAAACATCCCAAAACTCAATACACGGGAATAAACATCCCAAAATCAATCAAGGCACTGGGATAAACATCCCGAATCAAACCACAGTAAATGCAACACTCAACAGTGCAACAATCATCAAACACAACAACCGAGTAATATTGGCACATATCAAAGGAAATCCATCATCACCTTAGCCGATTACTCAACTCTGAAGACAATAACCGGTCCCAAGCCGGCTCCTCGGGAAACTGCCTGATATCAAAATCTATACAACAAAACAACATGCTCACATAAATTCACATAATCGGTATGCTATGATGCCATAATCTGTAAACATCCCAGGTTATACGTCATCATCCTTATAAAATTATCTTTTACCATAATTAAACCTTTTTCCGAAAATATTTCGTATGTATGTATGGTTACAAAAATATATTTTCAAAGCTATTAAATCAAAATATTTCATAAAATAATATACTTTTTCCAAATTAATAAACAACATAATTTTTCATGAAATTATGTCATATATATGTATTTTTCCCGAAATTATTTCCATAAAATATATCACTCGCCAAAATATAATTACCAGCTATTATTTTCTTAGAAAACCATATTTCCAGAAAAATTAATCATACAAAATTATTTTCTGAAAATAAATACGAATTAATAAATATACCTATATATTTTCCAAAGGTAAAATACTCTTCCAAATAATTATATATCAAAGTAATTATATATTTTCAAAACTACTACTTTTGTATACCATAAATACATATTTTACAAAAGGTACTCAGTTACCATAAACTTCCAGGGAAAATAATATATATAAAATTTCCAGAAAGTATTTTCATGATATATACTTTTTCCAATTAATAATAGTTTTTCCAAAACAAAACTTAATTATTTATCAAAGTATATATATTTATATTTTTCTCAAAATACCAGAATTAAACTGACCATAATTTTCTCAAGGTGAATATATATTTTTTTTCAAATTTAAATAGCAGAATAATTATAAATACTTGTTTATATTCTCTCCTTTTTTTTTTTAATCCTGGACTAGGCTATGAACAGTGAGCCCATGCCCAGCCCTGGTCCAACCCGTCCAACCCAACCCAAACAGCAGCCCACTAAAAAAAAAAACCCAGGTTCGCGACCCGCCCGAAGGAAACGGGTCGACGTAACCCCGTGGCTCACCTCGCGGGTTGCAGCGGCGTGGCAGCGACAGGCGCGAGGGGGAAGCTAGCGTGGGGTCGGCGAGGCTGACGCGACTCCTCTAGCGGTGGAAAACTGGTGCTGCAACGCCGGTGTCGTCGTCAGCGGCGCGGAGAGTGAGATCTGCGGGTTCTGTCGCGGGTCAACGGCGCCTGGCGGCTCGTCTCACGGCTGAAGAAGGAGGAGGCGACGGCGTCGAGCTCGCGACGGCATGGCGAGCATAAGGATGAGGGCGATGGCACGAAACACGGCGCCGATCTCCTCGACATGCACAATAACCGGAGGAAGGTGGCTACTGTTCACCGATTTCCTATTTTTTTGTTTTTCTTTCTCTTCTTTTTTTTCTATTTTTTCTATTTTCCTTCTCTTTTCTTTTTTTCATTTTCTGTATTTTTTTCTTCTTTTTTTTTCCTCTTTGTTTTTCCGGTTTTCCTTTTTTTTCTTTTTTTTTCTTTTCTTCTCTTTTTTTTCCTTTCCTTTTTTTCTCTTTTTTTCCTCTCTTCTTTTCTCTCCTTTCCTCTTCTTTTCTTCCCCTCTTTTTCTTCTTTTTTTTCTTTCCAGGTTTCATGGTTTTATACAGGTGAGGTGATATTGTGCATCAGCGGCCTCAATAATGCAGCTTGTCTGCATTATGGGCGAGTCCAATCCGGACCAGAAAATAACTAATACCCCTTAGTTATTTTCCGATGTGTTTTTTCTGAGGATTCCAAGACCCGAAAAATACCAACTTTGGTCCGTAAAATCCACGGAAAAATCTCGAGCGCAGAAAAACCCTCGGTTACGAAAACAGATGCTCGATTTACCTTGAATTAATTACCCAAGACTAATTCAAAGGTAAATCACTGTAGAAAGACTTTTACAGTCCCTGTAAAAATACCTAATTTTTACCCGGGCTGTTACAGTCTACCCACCTTAAAAAGAATTTCGTCCCCGAAATTCCTTGTCTTATCCGTGGGTCCTACCACGATAAGCTTCTGGTACACTCTACCAGGTGTCCAAACTCAACATGAGTTACCGCTTTCCTTAAGCGTCATCTCATCAGCTTATAAATACCAAACCTCATAAATGAAACACTCACTCTCAGCCATGGACTCTCCACTAAGAACTAGGACGACTTCTGACTCAGAGGAGCTGAGCTATACCGGTGGTGCTACTTCCCAAACAGACTCCGATGAAGAACCTCCGAAGAAACGCTTCAAGACAAACATCATCGGTCTGAAAGAGCACATGGTCGTCTCCAGCAGACGGCGAAAGAAGCGTGCTGGTAAAGAAGCTGATGATCGGAAGGGCAAAGCAACGGCTGAAAGCAGGACTCCACTGCAGACACTATCGCAGCTGAACGTCTCACTGAGGAAGGTCAGCTCGGCGGTGATGCAGATAGAACTGGCGTGTGCGGAACTCTTGCCTCACATGAAAAACATACAAAAGCTTGTAAAAGACCTTGAGAAGCATGTAACTCAATAGAGTACTTCTTCTCTGGTGTATAAACGTTATGAAATAAATAAAACAAGCTTTCTTTTTAAATCAAAACTCTTATGTTACGAAATCTCAAGTTAAACAGAAAAAACAAAACATCTCAAAGCAGAACAAAAATCAACAATAAGGATATAAAATCAAACATAAAGAGGCTAAAAACAAAACTCGTTTAACAAAACAAAAACATAAAGAAGTTAAAACAAAACATGTTTTCATGTTCGGCGCTCTAGATCGGTCGTAAACATCCTCAATCCCGAGAAACATGACATGCACAGCTAACGGTGACGTAGGTTTCCCTCGTGAAAAAGACGTCCGTTAACTCGCAAGGCGATGATCACGAGAACGTCCTGTGTCCCTCGAAAGAAACGATATCCACCTGTCCACAAGCCAAAAACGTCTTTCAGATATCGTATCCCTCCACGATGTCCAAACAGGTGTAACCTTGTCGCACATGCACTCTACTCGAGGTATGGTCTCATCAGTCTAGCCACAACGGTCACAGAAGCATGTGATAAAAGATGTAGAAAATATAGAAAAGCCATAAAAGAAACGCCAAGATAGCCAGGGCGAAAGAAAATTGTGAGATGGAAAAGAGCTGAAAAACACTTGCGTTTATAGCCCGAAAAACATATAAAGTGATGAAGTAATAAATGAGGCAACGACAAAATTTTCAAAAAGCAACACCTTGAAGAATGAAAACGGTTTGGAGTTTGTGAAGGGAATCTGCTTTTCCCATCACCGAAGAGAATATTTAAAACTTTCCGAAAACATGTGGGGGCTATACCTTGAAAAACAGTAATTTTTTTTTTCTATAAAAGACAAAATGGTGGAAAGCAAAACCATAAATCATCTTAAAGCAAACAAAATGCTAAGGCAAAAGAAACCACAATACTCAGAAAAACAAAACACCAACGCGTCCAAAACACGATGCCTGCTCCATCATCCTGTAAGTATCCGGTTCATGCAATTGACAATCAAAAGCACAAAATACAACATGTATGCGCAGCGGAAATACCAAATACACATGGAGGATCCATGTGAAGGGAGCTAAACCGAATAACAATTTTTCATACCTGTAACGGTTGAGGTCTTTCACCCAACTGTAGAACCGAATCAGCAAGAGCCAGACATAAGCCTCGCCCCTCTACAGTATCCACACGAACCGCTGTAACCGGTTGAAGAACGTCTCACGACTTCAACCCGAGCTCTCCCGAACTGGTGTGCTAGCAACAGAAAACGGGAGCTGTGTGGTGTTTAGTTTCTTCTTTCTTTCTCAAAGAATGAAGTGGATGGTATGTGTTTTTCCTCTCAATTTTCAGACCTCTCAAGACACTCTCAAGACTCTGAAAACTCTCTAAGACAAGTGAGGAAGAGGCTTAAGAGTAATCTGATTACTCTCCACACAAATGCATAATGAAGGGGAGCTAATGGCCAACAAGGTAGACCATTAGACAATATGATTGTGTCTCCACACAAAACATGTCTCCACTAATCCATTATCACACAACTCATCACAGCACTAGTTTGGTTAAATTATTCTGACAATAATTGAACCAAACCATCCCAAAACGACCCTGGTCCAACCATGGTCCAACCGCGGTCCAACCACACCTTGGTTCAACCATGGTGCAACCACGGTTCAACCACCTGCTCGAATCAACGGCGTATGAGTGTGACCCTGTAGGCACTTGTACGTTCGGCAATAATCGTAAAATCTCATTTTACAATTATAAGCAAAGAGCGGCGTCTAGCAACACATCATTGCCACCCGAACGACAAGATCAATATTGATTCCACGTGCCTCGGAACATGTCATCGTCCCTTCGTCCCATTATCAAGATTAAACACGAGACATGGAATATGTCAATCTCGTATATGTTTAATCTGAATCCCCTCTGGATCATACAAAACCCACTACACACTCATCATATACCCAATGATTACCCTTACATCTATGCAGTTACGGATGACCAGGAATAATATCAAAGCATATGACTCACATGTTGGGAACCTTGATGATCACAGGTCTAAGGACAATACATTCTAAGAACCGCTATCGACAAAACATATAACGTTCCATGTAGCATTCTTATGTGGGTCGGTCCAGTCCACAAGTTCTCTAACTTGTACCCGTATGTAGAATTCATATCACATATGCAATTCTCAACATACGCTAGTCATAATTTATTATTACAACCCATCCATAATAATAATCGACTAGGGACAAATTAAGAATATGAAATATTCTAGGGTTATAAGTATGTGCAAGCGTTTATCTCATAAACGATACTTATTGGAATAACCTTAATGCGTATACATGACTACAAATAATCATCCATGATTGGCTTTTGGGCATATTACACTAACACATCCGTCTTCTTCGTCGAAGGTGCCTCCCTGGGCAGAAGAAACCGGCTGGCCTACAGCCTGATCAATGAACGTCCAGAGGAACTACTGAACGAGCTCGGTAGGATGCCTCGTCTGGTCTTCATCGACGAACTCTACTCCTCTAGGTTCTTCGTCACTCCCATGGAAGAGAAGTTCTTCCTAGAGGACCAAAGCACCCTGAGGACCTCCTTCTACGGCTCGGCCAATTCCTTCATGTTTTTTATTTCTGAAAGACTTCAGGAATTCAACCTAGAGCCCACTTGCCATTTCTTGGACCAAGGCACCTACTACCAGCTCTCGATGACTGCCCAAAGCATGCCCAGAGTAACTCGGTTACCACCAACTTGGCCAAAGGCCCGACTACTGGTGTGGAACTGCAGAGGAATCGCTAGGCGTTCCCAGGAGTTCGTGCGTACCTTGAGGGATCTGAAGAACCAGTACAAGCCCAACATGGTTCTACTCACGGAGACCCAGTGGCAGCCTGAAGATGATCACGGTGTCATCCCACTTCGGTTCCCTCCAGCAAACCGGTTCGAACTTCCTGGCCAGAACAACACAGGCGACATGTGGTTCTCGTGGAACGATAGCATCACGGTCAACATTAACAATGACCCCAACAGCTTCAGGGTCAACGTTGTACCAAGAAGATGAATAATTTTTATAATAATATCAATGTGATAATAATATTAATAATATTACTAATATTTATGTTTCTGCATATTTATGGCATCAATTACCTCTTATGTGAATGTTCTGTTTCATTTATATCAATTACCTCTAAATGATATAAATGCAAAATAATAAACATATGGAGCGAGCTATGTACAGCAAATAAGCAAAACAATCACCCAAGGACCTACCGCCCGCTTCGCTACCAAAATGAAATGACCCGACCTCTAATTATCCGACTCACAGTATTTACCGAACAACAGTGCCGACACGTGGCACAAACAATGTAAATATCAGAAATAACGGCCCAAAGATAATATCAATAATTATATCAAAGAAACCGGCCCAACATCAAATACACATCACCCGATCTCGGGGACATCGACACATAAATCCGGCCCATCGGCCTAATATCAAAAACATGTCACCCGAGCCCGGGGGCCCAAAATATAGCACAGCGGAAGCATTTAATCTCAATATCATCATATGCAAAACCTGATGCAAACTAATGGATCCGAGTCCTGTTCGAGGGATAACGCTGCCGCCTGTCTGGAATGCATCATACCTGAACCACAAATAACCCAACCTACGGGATGAAAGCCCGCAGATGAGGGGTGAGTCCGAAGTACCCACCAACCATGGATAGACAATCGACATGCAACACTACAAAATACTCAAGGTCGAAAACAGGCACAACAGCCAAAGTATACCAATCTAAAAGACTCGACCCAAAACTGGTCCAAGACCAAAAAGACTTAAACAAAAATCCAATTTTCAATTTTTATCTTACCGGGCCCTGTCACGGATAAGCTAGGGTCGTACCAGGTTATCAACCTGTTCCTGGTGCCAGATAAAAAAGAACCCGAGATCAACATCCCAATAACAAATCTCAGGGATCAACTTCCCAATCAAACCGGCATCAACACGCCCATCACAAGTAACCCAGATCATGGCCACCACAAAACAGTCTCTAACCAACCGGTCGTACGTCTACTTACCACGTGACAATTATATCATCATCATCTAAAACCAACTATCAGGGATCAACATCCCTAACCAAAACACCGAGATAGACCTTCCAATCCAAATCCAAGGATCGACATCCTTATCACATTTTATTATTTAATCCACTATTCTTTATACCAAAAAAGACACAGGGATAAACATCCCAAAACTCAATACACAGGAATAAACATCCCAAAATCAATCAAGGCACTGGGATAAACATCCCGAATCAAACCACAGCAAATGTAACACTCAACAGTGCAACAATCATCAAACACAATAACCGAGCAATATAGGCACATATCAAAGGAAATCCATCCTCACCTTAGCCGATTTCTCAACTCTGAAGACAATAACCGGTCCCAAGCCGACTCCTCGGGAAACTGTCCGATATCAAAACCTATACAACAAAACAACATGCTCACATAAATGAACATAATCGGTATTGCTATGATGCCATAATCTGTAAACATCCCCGGTTATACGTCATCATCCTTATAAAGTTATCTTTTACCAAAATTAAACCTTTTTCCGAAAATATTTCGTATGTATGTAAGGTTACAAAAATATATTTTCAAAGCTATTAAATAAAAATATTCATAAAATAATATACTTTTTCCATATATGTATTTTTCCCAAAATTATTTCCATAAAATATATTACTTGCCAAAATATAATTACCAGATATTATTATCTTTAGAAAACCATATTTCCAGAAAAATTAATCATACAAAATTATTTTCTGAAAATAAATACGAATTAATAAATATACCTATATATTTTCCAAAGGTAAAATACTTTTCCAAACAATTATATATCAAAGTAATTATATATTTTCAAAACTATTACTTTTGTATACCATAAATACATATTTTCCAAAAGGTAATCAGTTACCATAATTTTCCAGGGAAAAGAATATATATATATAAAATTTCCAGAAAGTATTTTCATGCTATATATTTTTTTCCAATTAATAATAGTTTTTCCAAAACATAACTTGATTATTTATCAAAGTATATATATTTATATTTTTCTCAAAATACCAGAATTAAACTGACCATAATTTTCTCAAGGTTAATATATATATTTTTTTTTCAAATTTAAATAGCAGAATAATTATAAATACTTGTTTATATTCTCTCTCTTTTTTTTAATCCTGGACTGGGCTATGAACAGTGAGCCCATGCCCAGCCCTGGTCCAACCCGTCCAACCCAACCCAAACAGCAGCCCACTAAAAAAAAAACCCAGGTTCGCGACCCGCCCGAAGGAAACGGGTCGACGTAACCCCATGGCTCACCTCGCGGGTTGCAGCGGCGCGGCAGCGACAGGCGCGACGAGCGCGAGGGGGAAGCTAGCGCGGGGTCGGCGAGGCTGAGGCGACTCCTCTGGCGGTGGAAAACTGGTGCTGCAACACCGGTGTCGTCGTCAGCGGCGCGGAGAGGGAGATCCGCGGGTTCTGTCGCGGGTCAACGGCCCCTGGCGGCGCGTCTCGCGACGGAAGAAGGAGGAGGCGACGGCGTCAAGCTCGCGACGGCATGGCTAGCACAGGGATGAGGGCGGTGGCACGAGACACGGCGCCGATCTCCTCGACATGCACACTAACCGGAGGAAGGTGGCTACTGTTCATCGATTTCCTTTTTTTGTTTTTCTTTCTCTTCTTTTTTTTCTATTTTTTCTATTTTCCTTCTCTTTTCTTTTTTTCATTTTCTGTTTTTTCTTCTTCTTTTTTTTCCTCTCTGTTTTTCCAGTTTTCCCTTTTTTTTCTTTTCTTCTCTTTTTTTTTTCCTTTCCTTTTTCTCTCTTTTTTTCCTCTCTTCTTTTCTCTCCTTTCCTCTTCTTTTCTCCCCCTCTTTTTCTTCTTTTTTTTTTCTTTCCAGGTTTCATAGTTTTATACAGGTGAGGTGATACTGTGCATCAGCCGCGTCAATAATGCAGCTTGTCTGCATTATGGGCGAGTCCAATCCGGACCAAAAAATAACTGATACCCCTTAGTTATTTTCTGGTGTGATTTTTCTGAGGATTCCGGGACCCAAAAAAATACCTTCTTTGGTCCGTAAAATCCACGAAAAAATCTCGAGCGCGGGAAAACTCTCGGTTACGAAAAACGACGCTCGATTTACCTTGAATTAATTACCCAAGATTAATTCAAAGGTAAATCACTGTAAAAAGACTTTTACAGTCCCGGTAAAAAAATTAAATTTTTACCCGGGCTGTTGCAGAGACGGAGACTTAAGGGATGAGGAAGGGAAGGTAGAGTCGGTGCGAGATGAGGGGTAGGGCGTCGACTGGGGTTTGAGGGGGATAGTGATTTTTTTTCGTTTTTTTTTTAAATTAAAAAACTAATTTTGTGATGAGAAATGGAGGCGTGTGAGGGTGAAATTTTTTTTTCCTATTTTTCTCTAAATTAAAAAATCATCACCATTTAATTTGTTAAAATCTCAATTAATTGTTGTGCGAGGGAGTGATATTTTTTCCTTTTTTGTTTTCCTAAATTACAAAATCACCATTTAGTTTGTCAAATTATCAAGTATTTTGATGCACATAGTTTAGACGGATTGGACTAAAAGTGCTTTGTGATTTGCAATTTTTTTGATGATTGCCAAAAAAAAGTGCACACTATGGTTAACAAGTCGCTAGTTTTCAGTAGTATTGTATATGGGCTAGGAAATTTTTTCTCTCTTTCTCACCAGCCCATTGGTTTTTATGCAAGTTGAGCTTTGTGGGCTTAATGGCCAATGGGCTGCTTTAAGAATATTCCTCTTCGTAGCCCGTCAAGTTTTTACTCCACATTCAATTAAATTGTGTGATGTCCTTTTTAATTTAGTTCATCCGTATCATGGTTTGTTTGTTTTAATGCAAGTTGTGAACCACACAGCCACAACGGCTCCTTTGGGATCAAGTTAAAACTAAAAGCTTGTCTTTAGTGCATTATTATCCTTTTTTTCCATAAATAGATACAAAGGTGCAAGCTTTTGAAAGCTAAGGCAAGGAGTTGTTTTTCTTGTCTTTTCCACAAGAATATACCAAGACGAGAAAGTCTATAGAAGATATATGTAAGAAGTAAAAGAGAGTTTGTGGGAGTGCTGTTAGTGAGTGAAAACATGGGCGGATCTAGGGGGCGAGTAGGGGGTCAGGCCCCC
>JAKUCV010002194.1:131769-143525 GCA_028386065.3 Turnera subulata | reverse complement strand
TTCCGAAACCCGAAAAATACCAACTTAGGTTCGAAAAATTCGCGGGAAAATCACGAGTGCGGGAAAACCTTCGGTTTCAAAAAACGACTCCCGATTTACCTTGAATTAATTACCCAAGATTAATTCAACAGTAAATCACGGTAAATAGACTTTTACAGTCCGGTAAAAATCCAAAATTTTTACCCGGGCTGTTACAGACCTAATTACCCCTTATATAAAAATAAAAATAGTAAAATATATATAATAATGCATTACAAAATAGTTACTTTAATAAATACATAATTCTATCCCGATAAGAGATAGGATCATTGATTACGGCATGAAAATTAAACATTAAATATACATAATTCTATCCTATGAGAGAGGATTGCAGACAGGATTAAAAATTAAATACACATGTAGTAGATTCTCAAAAAATACACATGTAGTGAATCTAACTTGATTTAAAGAAGGAGAATCTCAGAAATAGGATTAAAAATTAGATACACATATAGCAAATCTAACTTGATTGAAACTTTGTTGAAACTTTTTTATGGCATTATTATACTGTTCCATCGCAATTTTTTCTCCCTCTCCCTCATTGTGGCATATATACAGTGATCTAAGGAATAAATTACAAGCATTAATATTTAATATTTTTATTTACATCTCATCTCCTTGAATTTGTAGATGTTAAAAGTGGCAATTTTTTTTGTTTTGTCTCCCTCTCTCCCATGCCAGCCAGCAGAAGATAAACAAAAAAAATTAAAAGCATTAACATTGTTAGTAGAGGTATTTTTCAATTTATAGATGTTAACTAAATTCTCTATTCGCCAACAAGGGTTGGCTTAGTTGGTTGAGGTTCAATAAACATTCCCATCAGGTTGAGAGTTAGGGTAATCTATAAATACCATTGTAAAATAATATCCTGTATTCCCAACGAACTAGATTGTTGAAGCTAAAGAAAATAGAATTCAAATCTCTTCCTCCCTCTCTCATTGTTTTATTACCATTTTTTGCAATTTTATTATATTTGAATATGAATTCTTGGATGCTACTGTATGGTTAAGATTAAAGTAGATATTATTTTTTTTTATCATTTGTGTATGCAAAAATATAAAATCCGAAGAATTATTTTTAAAAAAAGAAAACTGTCTTACAAAGTTAAAATGGCTCATAACTGAATATTATGAGATACCATTGAAAACAAGCTCAATTCCCGTGGATTCCACGGGCTTATATATTAATTAAATTTTATAAAATCGTTGAACATATTAACAATTATTTCTAAGCATTTGTTATCTTATATACTCAAATAAATTTTTAAAAAATTTGCACATAACGTTTTTCCCTAAATTATATATTTTTCTTCATTTTTTCATATAAATCAAGAAAATAAATTAAAAAATATTATTACACATAAAAATTATTAAAATATAAAATAGAATATAAATCAGAAAAATAAATAAATAAAATATTTACTAATAATATAGATAATATTTAATTTTGTATATTTAAACATGCATGATTGACCCCTAAAACTAAACATATTAAAAAACAGAAGAAAAAATTAATAAAAAAATAAAAAAAAACATAAGATAAAATTTTTAAAATATAAATCAAGAAAATAAATAAAAAAATCTATTATTAGGTACAAAAATTAAAATAAAAATAAAAAATTAATAAAAACTAATTTAATAATAATATAAATAATAACTAAGAAAAACAAAATATTAAACAACAAAAATTAAAATTAAAAAAATTAATTAATATAAAACAAAAAAAACATAAAAGAGTAATTTTAAATATATGTAATTCAGGAAAATAAATAAAAAACTATTATTATGCCGAGAAAATTAGAACAGAAAATATAATATAAATCAGAAAAATAAAAAAATAAACTTTTCAATAATAATATAAATAATAATTAATTTTTTAAATTTAAAACATTAATTATTATTTATATTATTATTGAATAGTTTAAATTTAAAAAAGCATCATTTAGCCCTAAAAGAAAATGAAAATATCAAAAAATAGATAACTGAAAGAATTAATTAATAATAAAAAGAATAAAAACAAAAGAGAGTAATTTTTTTTAAAAAAATAGGAAAGCAAATGAAAAAAACTATTACTATGCAGTAAAAATAAAATATAATATAAATCTGGAAAATAATATATCAAAAGCTAATACTATGTAGAAAAAAACCGAAAAAGACAAAAAAGGTAGGAAAGACAAAAAAAACTAAATAAAATAATTAATATTTAAAATATACCTTTGTATTGATTAATATTATATCCAGATTAATAAGGAGATTCTGTAAAAAATCGAAAGCATTAATATTCATTTTCCTGCAAAAAAAAAATGAAATATATTTAAGAAATTAACATACATAATTGTATTTGATAGAAAATATAGAAAAATAAACAAAATGCTTAATTTAAAGAAACAAAATAACTGTTAATATTATAATAATATTCGTTCGTACTGCGAGTACAAACAAAATAGAGAAGGAATAATAGATGATGAATGATATAGAAGCAATATCACACACAGATACAGTGACAAAAAAAAAAATAAAAGTGGAATAAGAGAGGATGAATGATATAACAACTAAGGAGGGATAAGAGAGGATGAATGATATAACAACTAAGGAGGGATAAGAGAGGATGAATGATATAGAAACTATATCACAGATACAGTGACACAAATTAAGCTGCATCACAGTGTCTATACCAGTATTTATATTAGTTCTGTGGGAATAAACAAAAATTAAATAAAGAAAAAAATGATAACAAAAATCTTATCAAAGAATAACAGTTTAATTCTTATCAGTTTAATAGAAAGAAGAAAAAAAGCCTATAATTTTGTTATGTTAAAAAAAACATAACTATATGGTATATTATAAAATCAAAAAATTCATTATGTTTGTTATCCTGTTTTTGTTTTTTATTTGAGTTTGCTCTTTTGACCTGTTAACTTTTGTTACGGTTCACCTTAACAAAAATCTTATCAGTTTTAGTGATAACAATTTAATAGCTTATCTGATAAGATTATAATTCTTGTCAGGATTATTTTTTTAAAAGGATAATATGAAGCTTATTAAATAAATAACTTTATCAGCTTTTATGATAAACATCTAGTAGTTATCAGTATTGTGTTTTGGTTTATCACCTTTCCTGATAAGAGTATACTTATTAAAACTAAAAGATAACATCATAATAAATATATATAATACCAATCTTGTGTGTGAATTTTCTTTTGGACAATTTGGGTGTGATCGGAATTCTTTTTAAAACAGTATAATAGATCAGGTTTCTCTGGGATAATTATATTTGTCATTATGGCCAATCAAACTACACCTATAACCCTCCACATGTCAATAATGGAAGATCCTAAAACCTCCACATGGAAATAAAGCAAGACCTAAAAAATCCTATGTGTCAAAACCTGGTGAGAGATACTGCTTTAAATATATATAATAGATTATATATAATAATACACAAATATTTCACGTGGATACAAAATAAATAATAAAATAAAATCTATAACTAATAAAAAAACATAGTTCAAAGAATAATTAATCAAGAGATTGATTATAAAATAACTAAATATTACAAGAAAAATTGAAAATATACATAAATAAATAAATATAAAATATAGAAATTATACCAAAATAAACAAATTTATGGAAATGATAAAAAATTAAATAGAATAACTACTTTCATATAATAACCTCTAAGAATAAAAAACTATTATGCCATCTTAAAGATATAAAATGACTTATAATTAAAATAAAACAAAGTAATGGATTAGATAATTAATAAAAATTTAAGAAAAATAAAATGTTCAATTAAAAAAAATTAAATAATTATAAAATAATATTTTTAACAAAGAAGGTAAAGAATACAAGAAAAAAATGGTAATATAAGTGAGTAATATAATAATATCATATAAAATTTATAATACTTATAATAGATAAAAAAGGAATACACTAAGATAATGATCCTTTTCATAAAATTAATATTTATAAAAAACTTATTTGCCATTATTATATATAAGTTATTTTCTAAATAATGATTAATACTATACCACATGCATGCAAAAAAAACTAGCTTGAAGAACATTGGTCCACATGCCTACTAATCTGGAGAATTAGTTTTTTTTTTTAGTCACTCCCTCCCAAGCTAGCCGATGTACGACTGACTTAACATGCATGTATGAAGGGATTTTAACCACAAATTCAGGAATATACTGTGTATAGGATAAAGTGAACTTAATTTTATCCATATGGCAGAAATTGGCAATGCAAAGGTTCTTGTAGTTATTGCTCTCAAGTTGATTTTAAAAAAAAAAGGAAAAAAAAAGAGTTCATCTATCTAAAAGTAGATATTGCAAAAACAATTAATTAGCCCATATTGTTTTAATATGCAGCCATTACCATGCATTTTATTTCTCTTCTAACCCCTTTTTTAATTTATTTCAGAAAATAATTACAACCATACAGCTTTTTTTATCTATCATGCCTAAAAAAATGCAAAAGATACCTACTACAGCTTTTTTATCTATCATGCCTAAAAAAATGCAAAAGATACCTACTACAGCGAACTAATGGAGGAAGAAACATTTTGTTGCAGTAATGGACAAGTCCAATTAGCTTAATGATGATTTATATTATCTATTCACATCTACAACACTAGAAGCTCAAGAATTCAAAAACAGTATCAGAGCTATAACAGTATTTTTGCTACATCTTTTGGAGTTAAATTAGATAAGGAACAGGCATCATTCAAGCACGAAGTCTATACATTCAAAGCACAAGCCCAAATTTATCATCATCTACCTGGTTTGGTACCAACTGAAAATAGTCCCAACTTTTAACAACTTTATTTTTACGATGCTAACAATGAACTACAGAATGCAAATAATGCAAGACGGACAATTGAATGAGAGTATAGTAAAGAAGTTGATGGATATTCTTGAAGAAAACCCTATGCACAATTCTTGAAAAGGTTAAAAGATTTTCCATCATTTGACGAGTTTAAAATACATATCAATATAAGCTTATCTCTTGATCAACGTGTATATAATGCACTTACAACGGATCAAGTTGCTGCCATGTGGATAGAAGGCAATACAGGTAACGTATCATTTGAGAGAGATATTATTTGTTTCGAATTAATCAAAATATTAAATATATGTAGGTCATATATTGTTGATTCCAAGCTAAAATTATGAAGGTAATAAACAAAGAAAAACCATGGTATCATGTGTGGAGAGAAAGTAGATGTTTCAGACAATATAACACGATGTGAAGAAGAAAAATGCAATGGATATAATGGATACAAACTACGATATGAGCATTATAAAATAAAAAAATAGCTTATCTTCGCTAAATATTAACATTTAAATTTTTATTTAATACCTTATAGGTAAATGCTAAGACTCGAAGTGTCTAACGGAAAAAATAATGCATTGATCACCATATTTGATGAGGCAAAAATGATAATTGGATGCCAAGTGACTAATTATATTGTGATATCGGAGAAATGAGGTAAATAATGATTGACAAGTAAAACTGATCTACTTTGGAATAGGTATGGCAAATTTAAGTTTTTATTTTGTAGGCAAAGCAATAAAAAAAAAGTTGATTGATCATTGTGAAGACGAAGAATACGTTTCCTTAGTAAGGATAAAAAAAAAAAAGCAAACAAGTAAAATATGAAAAAAGGACGATTTGTTGTAGAGAAAGTGCGAAAGGCAACTACTAAAGAACAAAATGAAAAAGAAAAAACTTGAATTTGTATTGAAGACGGAGAGAGTCAAATGCAACAATTCTTAAGAAAGTTAAACTAGAAAAAAAATTAAAAGTATTCTACGGCATACACTTTCTTTTCAAACTTTATATTACCTCAATATTTATAAATATCAAATGTTTTCATATAAATCATGTTCATACTTCTTTAATTATAATACAAAAAATATTATTAGAAGAGGTAATTATTTTGTTGATACTAAATATGAGGAAATTATTATATTAATAATTTTTAGTTTATCTATGAAATTAAAAATTATAATGGAAATATTTCACCTAATTTAAAAAATATTTTAACTAAAAAAATTATTTTTAAAAATAACAAAATTATACCACGTGCATAAAAACTAGTCTAATTAAAAAACACAACTAATCAATCAATTAATTAAATTATAAGATCTCAATTGACCAATTAAGATAGCGGAAAGGGGTTTATACTAACTATGTCTAAAGGAAACCAAAATAATTATTGGCGGCGGCGCTCACAATGAAATTGTCCAAAACTTTGCATTCATTCTAGCTAATTTATTTTGTTTTGTGATATTTTTGGTAATTTATTAGAGGTGGCGTATTATATTTTACAAAAAAGGGTACAAGTAAAATTATGTCTGTTTAATAAACTGAAAATATGTAATATTATTTTGGTCGGTAATATATGCCTTATTAACTCTCACAATATAACTGTGGTATGCTGTACTACGATGCTTAAGAACCATTGCCGTAATTTTCAGATTGTAGAGGTTTAAATCCCCATAATATTATCATTTATACTACTACTGAAATTTACCGATTTTTTCACTAGTGCTATATCAGAAGCCATACGCAATCTCCAAGCACTTGTTAATTAAATTTATAGATTAAATTAGACATTTTTTTTGAATTTATGTCATAAACTAGTGAAGGAAAATCCTAAACGCACATATTTTTATACTAAATATTTGCGTAGATTAATTTGCAACCTAGATAAACGTATTTGCAGCTTTCATGAAAGACAGTTTAATACTAATATAAAAATATATGTGATTTATGCAAAGAAACTTTTTTTTCCAATAAAGTATACATAAGTTTGAAAATTTTTATCCTACCATCAACTTAAGTAAATGAGGAAACTTTTGGAGCAAATATTTTACACATTTTTTTTGAAGGAAACAATATTTTACACATTGGAAAGGCCAAATTAGTTAAAATACAAATAATGGTCCCCATTAAGTTTAATATGGAAAATATATGCAAATGATTAGCTGGAAGCTTTATCCACCATGTAAGTGTAATCATCTTGCCAAAAATGGTTAATTTAAGAATATAGACCCCAAGATTTATTTGCATAAATGCAAGAAAAGGGTGTTGCTATCCATATGTGGCTTGTTGTTTTTTTCCATTTTAGACGGCAAAGAATAATGACCATATAATCTACTCTGTGATTTAGTTCAGTATATAAACACCCTCCCTTTGGCAGGAATTGGAGGAGAGAAAAAATTAATTAATAAGATGACAAGAAAGAAAGTTAAGCTAGAATGGATAGCCAATGACAGTGCGAGGAAAGCCAGTCTTAAGAAAAGGAGAGCTGGGTTACTGAAAAAAGTGAGCGAGCTGGCCACCCTGTGTGGCGTGAGTGCCTTTGTTATCATCTACAGTCCAGATGATCCTGAACCAGTGGTGTGGCCATCACGTCAGGTGGTGGAACAACTAATGGTGAGGTATCAATCCTTGCCGGACATGGAAAAGACGAAGAAGATGATGAATCAAGAGGGCTACCTCAAGGATAGGAAGTCCAAAATGGAAGATCAGGTGCAGAAGCAGCTGAGGAATAACATGGAGATGGAGTTGGGGTATCTTCTGCACCAAATCTACCAAGATAGGGGCTTTGATGGTCTCAGCGAGCATGAAACGGATGCTCTAGGTTGGCTGCTGCTAGAAAGGGTCAAGGAAATAAGAAAAAGGGCTGATTATTTTGAGCAAGTCCCCCCTTTTCCATCAGTATCATCATTTTTTGGGCCCATACAAGGCCAGCACAGCGGAGGCAACGCTGCTAATGATGATGAAGATGAAGACGATGAGGACGATGATGATGGTGATGATGAGAGTGAGAATAGTCTCCCTAGTGCAAATGTTGTTCATAATTTAAAATTCCCAGATCAGTGGTTCACTGATGCAATGAAACACAAGGAGATTGGTATGAGTAGGAGTGATATGATGGGGCTCATGCCACTTCCATATTATACTACTGCTGGTGCTGGTGCTGGTGCTGCTAGTAATTATGCTGGTGAGCAAACGGACCTAGGCGCCACCTTTCTCCACAGAAACAATAATAACAACAATAGCTTGGGTCTGGGCCTACTGCCCTACGATCATGCCAACCAGCTGGGAGGCCACAATGGAGGAACAAGCCTCTACTCTCTGGGTGTTTCTGATCATCATCATGGCAACATCGTGAACATTGGGACTAGTGCTCCTCCTGGTGGTGGTGTTGGTGTTGCTAACTATTTTGATGCAGGGCTTCCTCTTCCAAATATGGCACGAGGCAACCTTAGTGGGGGTGGTACCAATTTAAATCTAGACTTCTCTCAAGGAAATATTGGAGGCGGAGGCGGCACAACCTTCGATTTGGGCCTCAACCCTGATATAGCTGAAAAAGTTCTTGGACCAGATCTGGCTCATCATGGAAACAATAATATTAATGCAGGTACTTAACACTACTGCTACTTTGGTAAAATTTCTCATACATTAGATACAATCAAATATCGGTTTATTTTTTTAAAAAATAATAATGGGTAGTGCTAGTGATCATGACATATTACATACAGGTGATAATATTTTCCAAAGGCTAGGTCTGGGTCATGGCAATTTTGAGAGAAGCAATGTTGGTAGGCACGGTTTAAGTGAGTTGGGGTTTCCCAACCAAGGCCTTGCCGGAGGAGGCAGCAGCACCAATGGCAGCACTAGACTAGGGGGAAGCGACCCGGCTCTGCGTGGATTATTCCTTGGTGGTGCTAGTGATGCTGGAATGCCATCTGATCATGTGACCAAGAACTGGCCAGCGAATCCCTCTCCTTGATTATCAGCTTTTTGTTTCTCTAGAACAACTATTCTCTACAGAATCGTTCTAGTTAATTTTTCTTATGTGATAGCATTTCTTTCAGAACTTTGTGTTGTTTGTCTCATGTTCTTGTGTTCCTTACACATTGCCTATATGATGAATGATTCATATATGGGCGCAGCTTTATGATTATAAAATTGTTATGTTTTCTCGGTTTGTTGTTAAATAGGGGATGTGATTTTTGTTATATCTTGTGTTTTACTTTAAAAGACCATATAATAAGAACAACAAAATAAATACGAGTAAATAGCTTTTTCTGTCCTTACACTTGGTCAATTTCGTATTTGTTGTCCCTCTTCGTTTAATTTCACTCATGTTGTCCCTGAACTTACGATTTATCGGGTTACCCTGTCTATTTTACCTTCTACAACCGGTGGATTCTCATACTGCTGACACGTGTCACGTGAGTCCTAGTCTGTCTATTTGTTTAATATTTGTTTATTTCTTTTAAACAAATTTTATTTTTAAAAATATTTTTCTGAAATAAGTAAATTGTGAAAAAAACATAAATATAGAATTGGTGATATTTAAAGTCTGCCCGCTCCGTCCGCTGGGCTGTCAATAACTACCACCGCCAAGGCGACGCCGTCGTCATCCTCCACACCTCCGTCCCGTGCCACACAACACTTCGCCGACCAAACTGAGGGCTGAATCTTGCCTCTACAAACCCAAATCTCTCTAAAATCCAAACCGCCTGACACTACAATGTTCACCCAAAACCAAAATTCCAGGAGTCGGCACTCGCAAGCATAAATAACAGTTTCAACCATAGCAGTTTAGGATTGAATAACATGGATCCTTACCCATTTAACAACTCTTTAGAGCTCGTTTGCCTCGTCGGAGTTTGAGACAACACCGTGTTGAAGCACGGATCCAAGCGGTGTCGTCCTCAGTAACCACAACACCACGTCGGACCGCCGCGAACCACCAGCAAATCTACCCTCGGATCGCCATCAATCGACAACCAGACCTTCATAAACCCGAATCCACCATCAATCCAACAACATAGAACTTGATTACAAATGCAAAATCAATTATGGAGGGCGAGGGAACAAAGGAGACTCGAGCGGTGGGGTTCAATTACCGGGAGAGAAAAATGAGGAGGAGACTACGGAGGTGTCTTGTTGCTGCTGCTCACGGGCGACAAATCAAGCCAGCAACCTTCCCCATCCACGGCAGCCCCGCAACTCGAGGAACTGTCCGTGGGTGTGATATTTGCAGGTGATGCTCTTGTGAAGCCACAACGGAGACGCCCTCGGTCGTGATATGCTTTCATCATCCTCGTTGTTCCGGCGACTGACGGTTGTTGGCATGGGCGGCGAGGCGTTGCCGAGCGATCTGTTCACGTCTCATCTCCCTTCCAACGAGTGTGGTATGGCGGCAGCTGTGCTCTCTCTCCCGCACCATGGCACCACCCCGCTCTGCGACAGCGACGACAACTGAAGCAGAGCCGTCGTTAGAGACTGCAGCTGCGACGGCGGTTGGGCGATGCCAATGAGGACATGGAGACAAAGTTCAATTGGTTTTTTTTTTTTCAATTGGTCTTTGCAGATCTTTCATTGAAAAAAACGATTTAGATATTTAAAGAAAAAATGTAATTCAATTTGAAAAGGATTTTTCTCAAGGAAAAAAAAAAGAGTGAATAAAAAATTGTGTGGATTGTGGGCCCCAGAAGACATGTGTCAGCATCATACACTACTAATTTCCAAGCCTTTTCTTAAGGCCGTATCCGTAAGGAAACCGTAAGGAAACGGTAAGGAAACAGATTTTCTTACGGATTACTGACGGATTCCTTACCGACACGTACCGTAAGCAAAATTTGGAAAGAAAATCGACTGCCGTAAGAAATCCGAAGAAAGCCGAAAGGAAACGTTTCTTGCTGCTTCCTTACGAGTATCTGCCGTAAGAAAGCCGTAAGGCAATCGACAGTGGGACCCACCGGCTTGGCCGATTGGTTTTCATAAGCTTTGTGTCTCTTACGGAAATGTCCGTAAGAAAACCGTAAGGAAACAAAAAAAGTGGGGCCCACCAACGTCCTGTGCCCGTAAGAACCTATTAGGAAACTATAAGAATGCCGTAAGAAAAAATGGCATTTTTGTAAATATTGAATCTGTTTACTGCCAGTACCCTGTTTTGCATAATTAAATTTGTATTCAATCCATAATTACAAGAAGTAAGAATTTAAGTTGTCAAATACATATACTAAAGTATTAGACACATTAACCTGAATATTTATAAGTATATGCCAATACATTACAAATGTGAAAATATATTGTTTCAAAGACAATATAATTATCATCCAAGGTTTAAACACAAGTACATAAATGTCTAGCTAGAAGATTGGTGGCTAGATGAACCACCTGCTGAATTATTTCTAGGGGGAGGAGGAGGACAACTCGGCACTGGTGGGGGGCATGATATACTACTAGGCATGGAACCCACGGCAGGCATGGAACCCATGGTAGGCATTGAACCCATAGCCGGATACATTTGTTGCCATTGTTGTGATGAGGAAGGACCATTTGTAGGCCTTGTCATTTGTGGCTGCATTGGAAATGGCAATTGGCCCACACTAGTCATCATTTGTGGTTGAAATGGAGGGTGTGCTGCATAATCAGAAGGCCTTTGTTGTGCGCCATATTGGGACATCATCATTTGCATCATATAGCCCAACTGGTTTTGAAAGAGATGCATTTGCTCTTGGAAACCATTTTGAAATTGATTCATCTGCTCCTGAAAACCATCAAGTCGACGATCAACAACAGCTTCCACTGGTTCTTTGGTAGTAGCAGTCCTTTCGGTTGAGGTCACAGAAGAAGTTGAATGTATTGATTCAGCAAATTTACGGCTGGATTCTCCTGTTCCAA